>OZ029927.1:14665951-14793451 GCA_964023275.1 Norana najaformis
CGAGACGAGCAGTCATGCGAGACATGCTCCAGTTCATCAAATCGACTTAAATATTAAAGCAACCATTTTTCATCGCAAAAAGACCGCAAAAGTTAACCTCTTTTGTTGTTAAATCAATTGAATAAGAAATGACTTCAAATTGCACACCCAACGAAATCAATACAATTCTGACAGCACATAAAAGTATATTACATACCTACATATATATACATATATATTAATTTGCCTGAGACTCAGAATATATATAGATATATGTAAATATATATATATATAGTATATCATACATATCAATTTATTTACAAGAAAATGCTGAAACTAGCGCCTGCATGAGCGAAACTAAGCAGACGTAATGGATGTCGTCTGCATTTAAGCACAATGAGTGTCAAGCTCTTTCAAATCTTCGACAACAAGACGTGATATATACTCTGTGGTCGTTCATCATCCTTCCATACAAACGCCTTTCATCTGATCTGCAGACGAGGACTAATTGACGAAACCTATATATATTATATATATGTATATATATATATAATAGTCCCCTATATGTAAACATAATAGCATGAGCCATATTAAGACCGGTGTGTGTGTATATTATATATACATGGATGTCAAATGTTCTTTGTGCAGACGCCATGGCTAATGTAGACCTGCGGATGCATCGCGGTTATCAAAGACAGCGATGGTGATAGTGTTCTTCTATATACGCCAGCAGCGCCTTAGCTGCTGCTGCTGCTGCTGCTGCTGCTGCTGCTATACTGAGGATGCTTCTGGCTCTCAAGTACCTTGCCTTTTGTTCTTCTCAGGCAACTCCGCACAATGCAAGACGATCTTAGCTCTTTTGGATAACAACTTACTTTGTATGTATATATACACAATATATTATATAATATGCAAAATATATGTAATGTATATTGGATGAATGTTATATTAGCCTATAAACACACACATATATAGACGTCTACTAAAACATGGTTTTGGCTTGTGTATATATTCGTCTGTTCAGAGCGCCCATGTATTCATGTATATGAATATTCATATAGCGCTGTTTAGAACCGAATAAAGGCACCACATAAATCTACTCTGCTGCAAAAACTCGTTTAATACATACTTAAGAACATAAGAAACAATAAATTGCATTATAGAACAAGATATATTTGAAGTCAATATATATATATGTATGTATGTATGTATGTATGCATGTATGTATGTATGTATGTATGTATGTATGTATGTATGTATGTATGTATGTATGTATGTATGTATCTATGCATGTATGTATGTATGCATGCATGTATGTATGCATGCGTATGCATGTATGTATGTATATATGTATGTATACAAATGAAGCCATCTTTTCGCGAGACCGCGAAGTCCAACGGCTTATTACGGCGACTTTTGCAGAGCGGCGCAATAAATTAGCCAAAGCAATTAGCCATCGATTTTCAGCAAGCCATAGACGGTACTATATGTGGCTCGAACCGGTCAACAATAAATCGCCGATCTGCTCCACTTATCCCCGGGGATCGTGGACGAACGAACAATATGCAGTGAACGTGTATGCATAGGCAAACATACACAGGCAAACATTCACACACACTCTCCCACACATACACGCAAACTGCTTCTGTTACCTCTGACATCAAAGACGACCGTCGTTAAAAGAAGTCATGGAATACTGTAAATAACTAAGCCGACCTGTATACATGCGGATGCGAAACGACAAAGCCGATCATAACTCAGCTGATGAATGGCCGAACTTAAAGTGCACTGATCTCTACTTATGTAGCGCTCTATACGGACCCCCGTGGATGAAATCGATGTCTCGGTAATAACAAACACGCAGGTGATACATCATAAAAGCTTCTTTCAGACGAAGATTAACAGACGCCGACCCATCGTTATATCTAAATATCGATACACGTTATGTGTATATATATATACATAACGTTATGTGTGTACATATATATATATACATAACGTGTATCGATATTTATATATATATTTATATTACATTTATATATATAATGTAAACATAAGAACGTCATAAAATCAATATATGTGCGAATGAAAATACCGATTTATGTGTATATATACATATATATATATATATATATATATATATATATATATATATATATATATATATATATATCAAAGACGGGTATAGATATATACTGCTCTTCCTTGCATATAAAAACGGTCTCCCACTGTTGCACTGTCAGCGATATAGGTACACAACAGGTGCGCGCGAGCAGTCGATATTCGTCAAATCGGTTTGTAATAAACATATACATTAGTGCGTGGTTTATGAGCGAGAGCGCGAAATGTTGACGCCAGGAGACTGAATTTGAAAAACAAGTGTGACGTTGGAAGACATCGTGAAATATGATACGTTTGAGTTTGATAGACATTCACGTCACATTCAAAGCAATCCATCTTCCATGTATCGATGTTTGGAGGATATTTTTGATGTCAGTGATGGGACAGATGCGGAATTTTATAAAGGGGTGGCGTAAGCAAAGTGGTATTTAACTTCGCTGAAAACTTTTCGACGACCTCTTTAGATCATCGGCAAAAATACTTCAAAGTTTTTTCGGCATCAAGTTTTTGATCACTTAAAAAATTTATTTGTTAGTTTTCCATATTTTTATGACTTCCCGAGACTTTTTGATGATTTTTAGATGATCAACAGTTATTTTAGTTTTCCCTTTAATCGCGACAGTCTGCTTACAAGTTAACGAGATATATTTATATATAAACTGGAGAAATTGGAGAATAATGGTAACATATAACATGCAAACATATATATATATTAAATATATATGTTTGCAAACATTCAAACATTTATATATATGTTTGCATGTTACATATTGCGATTATTCTCCAATTTCTCCAGTTTTTTATGACTCCCCGAGACTTTTTGATGAATTTTAGATGTTCACCAGTTATTTTAGTTTATTCTGTTTATTCTCCCAGTTATTTTAGTTTATTCTGTTTATTCTCCCAGTTATTTTAGTTTATTCTGTTTATTCTCCCAGTTGTTTTAGTTTATTCTGTTTATTCTCCCAGTTGTTTTAGTTTATTCTGTTTATTCTCCCAATTATTTTAGTTTATTCTGTTTATTCTCCCAGTTATTTTAGTTTATTCTGTTTATTCTCCCAGTTGTTTTAGTTTATTCTGTTTATTCTCCCAGTTATTTTAGTTTATTCTGTTTATTCTCCCAATTATTTTAGTTTATTCTGTTTATTCTCCCAGTTATTTTAGTTTATTCTGTTTATCCTCCTGAATATAGGGGCCTACCTCTATTCTGGATCGCATCTTCCTCTTCATCCTTTTCATTTTCCTTCTCCACCTGCCACTGTTCCTCAGTCTCCTTTTCTTCTTCCTCTCCTCCTCCTTCCTACTGCCCAGCCATCTCTTCTTCATATTCCTATTTTTCCTCTTTCTTCCCCTCTTCATCCTTCTCCACCCAGTCCTCCTCTTCCTTTTCCTAGTTTTTCTTCTTTTCCATCATCTCCTCCTCCTTCATCTCTTCTTCTTCCTCTTTTCCTCGTTCGTCCTTCTCCTCCTATTCCTCCTCTTCTTTCTTTTACACCTCTTCCTTTCTCTTGTTTTCTCCTCTTTTTTCCTCCTCTTCCTTCCACTTCTCGTCCTCCTCCTAGTCCTCCTCATCTTAGTCTTCCTCCTCCTTCTCTCTGCTTCCTTGTCGATGCATGTACGTGTAAGAAGCACATAAAAGAACGATGACAACAGCAACGTGTAACAGCTGAATGAATCGTAGTCCGCCGTAGACAAGATTTACAACATCGTTGATCTGTCAAAACAATGCGCTTCACGCGGAGACAAGAACAAAAGAACCGCCTACCGTGCAAGCAAAATTATTTTCGTGCCCAATAAATACAAAAATTGTCGATAATTATACGAAATTATGTTGGTCACAAGTGTAGGCATATAACAATTGCTCTATTTAACACCTTGTACAACAAGAACACGTCTAACTGTTTAATATTTCTCATGAGTTGGCCTGTAGATGTTTGCGATTAGACACAAGATTTGAAGCAATGAAGGCTTATGCTGACTCACGTGCACTTAGTATATATTACATATTTTATATATAACATATAATATATGTAATATATATATGTTATAATATAATTTGTATTCAAACACTTATCTGTACATAGCGTATTTAAAGAAAATCTCAAAGGTGCCGAAACATGGAGAGAGGTGAAATTTCAATCAATCATCAAATTAAGAAAAGATGCCTTATTTGCGCTCCATATACAGTTAAGAACTTCGGAAGCTTTACAAATGTAAATATAACTTGAGTAAAGTAAATTAGTTTTTGTACAAAAAGAGGTAAACATAATCACACCTACATCACGTTAAGGTAAAAAATACAGTCAGCTAAGATCTCGTAATTGCTCAGTATATGTACACCTCTCTCAATAATCATTTAAGACTAACTAACCTTTTACAGCCTTCGACACCATAGATCACAATATCTTACTCCACCGACTTTCAACCTGGTTTGGTTTTGCTGACACTGCTCTCCTATGGATACAGTCTTATCTCTCCTCCCGCTCTTTCTCTGTTAAAACTTCGGAAGCCTCTTCTAAGTCATGCCCTCTCACTTGCGGAGTTCCACAAGGCTCCGTTCTTGGACCTCTTCTGTTTATCCTCTACACTACCCCACTCAGTTCACTCATTAAAGCATCCTCCGTTGACCATCACCTCTATGCTGATGACACCCAACTATTCATCTCTTTCTCTCCAAATTGTTTCAATGAATCTACAGATCATCTTCTTTGTGTGGTTAAACAAATCTCCTCTTGGATGACATCTAATCTCTTATGCCTGAACCCATCTAAAACTGAATTCATTCTTATAGGCCTACGTGACCAGCTCAAGAAAATTCCTGACCCCTCTATCTCCCTCAGCCTGGACTCTGCCTCCACCCACACCTTTAATACTAACTCCTCTGTCCGTAATTTAGGTGTTATTTTCGACCAGAACCTTACTTTTTCTGATCATATCACCCATCTTTCCCGCTCTTGCTTTATGCATATCCGCGATCTTCGCAGAATCCGTCCTATGCTTGACTTCAAAACCGCTTCTATCATTGCCACATCCATAGTTCATGCAAAACTTGACTACTGCAATTCACTTTTTCTCAATATTGACACAACCCAGATAAATCGCCTACAAGCTATCCAGAATGCTCTGGCACGTGCTGTCACCAAAACCCCCAAACACCATCACATCACCCCTGTTCTCAAATCACTGCACTGGCTTAAAATACCAGAACGAATAGAGTACAAAGTCTTATCCCTCACCTACAACACACTTCAATCCTCCCAACCCTCCTATCTTCGTCAATTATTTACTATCCAACCACTCCGTTCAACCCGCTCCTCATCTGTCCTAACACTTCTTCGCCTTCCCGTCACCTCATCCTTAAAATTTGGAAATCGCTCCATAGCCATAGCTGCCCCACCCCTTTGGAATAAACTCCCGCCAGAATTGCGACAGTTGTCTGGTCAATCACACGAACTCACCAACACTTCACCTCTTTCAGTTTCTGCGCAGGTCTTTCACTCAAGACTGAAAACACTTCTTTTCCAGAAATCTTATCCTGATTCTTCCTCTTCCCCTTATCTCTCTTCTCGCTTCAATTTCAAACAGCATCCACCGTAGCCGTCCGACTGTCTGAGTGCCTGACTCCTGGATCTTGACCCTTTGCCTATCGATTTTGTTTTGACTGAGCGCCTGTGAATAAGCTGGTTCCCGCGACTTAGCTTTCGTTGAGCGCTGTAGAAATCTCGAGATTACGATTACGATTACGATTACGATTACTTTGGACTAAAAATATGCATCTTATAAACAAAAAACATTAGTCCACATATAAGAACGTGTATTCACGATTATGTACTCCCAATATCTTGCATTTGGCTCATTCATGCATGACTTGCATGCCGTCGAACTTTGACCCGCCCTGCCCCAGTTTTGTTGCACCTTTGCGTCCTCGCCGATTGGCTAAAGAAACACACCTATAGCGCAAACGAGTCAACGCTCTTCGTGATGGAATTAGCAGGGTTCCGGAAGCCATGGCGCCAAAGGTGCCAATGCTCACGCAAGTTTTGGCTCTGTGACGCCGAGACAGGAGCATGCTCACACAACATTTTGGGCAACGGATATATCTACCTATGCCACTGAACAAACATTAATACTATAAAAAATAATATAGCGATATATACTTTGATATTACGTAACAAATTTTGCAAGTGACGAAATATTCTTTTCCAGTGGTTGTAAAAAATTTTTTAAAAAACATTCTTGTAGATTATATCGCTTAGGTCTGTACTTGGCCGAGGTTGGCTCACACAACTTTTAAACGCTTCCCGGGTCACTGGGAATTAGGGTATGTTTTGGGCCCTACATATGCCTGTATAATCCTGTACAAGCATTTTACACACTGATTCTAGTTAGAGCAGCTGTATGTATTCAAGCAAGCAAGGGTCTTTGTTGAAATCGAAGTCAGCGGCTGAAGCCGTTGCAGTGGTTAACCAGATGTTCTGGCGTCGCATCGGCTGCCAGCGACTGAATTATGGGCTGTCCTTGCAGACAGTTCTGTCGGCTCCAGATGCTCTCGACATCAGCAATAGACCGTTTAAGTGGAGACCAAAACTAGCGCTTCTGTCAGCAACGGGGCCGCTTACCATTAATTTTTGATCAGTCTGGTGGGAATTGACATTAAAAAAATTTCTGGCTAATTTATTAGAAGACCTACTACATGTAGTTCCTCATCTTCGATGAAGCGAGGTTAAAAAAAACTGAACGTTTTGTCAGCTATCAACTCTGGATGGAATCCGTTCGCAATCGCAATGGTAATTGCAAATTTATACAGCACCTTTTCAAGAAAACCAATCAGAAGTGCTCCCAATCTGATAACATAAGGTCACGATCAAATATAATGGTTTTCAATCGCTGTCGTAGTAAAGTTAGTTGGGGTCTACCTGTCCGCGGGAGTCCACTATTGGTAACTTTTTTATATCTTGTCTTGATATTGTGTGATCCGGTGGAGAGCACTTCTGATGGTTTTCATTAAGAGGTGCTATATAAATTTGCAATTACAATTTCTCTCATTGGTGAACTTTCTGTTCTTAATGACTTTTAACATCGTTTATCTTGTCTTGCCTTGTCTTAAAATATTTTCTCGATAATAGTTTAGAGCCGAAACCGGTAGTTTCGGTCAAGTTTCAGTTTCGATTTTGAAACGGAAACTGTGCAAAAAGGTGGTTGCTTAACATCAATGATAACAGTTAATATCAACATCGTTTTGAACACTTTGAAGTTTGTTAGGTCTATATATAGTAGCTCTAAAGCTTCTGCACCAAGATTGTAAACTCCACCACTGCCGTATTCGGCCGGCACCTCATCTTTTTCGCCATAAAACAGCGTCGTTAAAAAGAAAACTTCCTTCCAAAATTATTAAATAATTTTATAATTAATTTGAGTCATCTAACGTTTTTAATAGCATACTATAATTCAATCACAGAAGTTACGTTTCTAATGTACGATTTGGGTTTCAGCCGAAATCAAATGCTAGTTTTGGTTCCGTAACCGAAACTAAAACCTTTGGTTCCATAACCGAAACTGAAACTCGGGCTCTGGTTTTCAGTAACGGCCGACACTAAACACATCCACTTCGCTTCTAATTTACGGTTAACGGTCGACATTAAAGTTTTGACGCCGTTATGACCAGAACCGACATTATCTTCATAATCAGAGGTAACCCAGAATTAGCCCTAACTACTTTAAAGCACTCGAACTACTTAAACTTTTAACTTTAAACTTTTTAAACTTTTAAATTTTTAAACTTTTAAACTTTCAAATTTTTAAACTTTTAAACTTTTAAACTTTTAAACTTTTAAACTTTTAAACTTTTAAACTTTTAACTACTTTAAAGCACTCAAAGCGCCTTTCCAGTTTTATTTAATCGTTGTTGATAGAAGGTCGAAATAAAATCACTTTACTACGTTTGCATATTAACGAAGAACATTAAAGGATATGACGCAACAGTAGAGAACATGGTGAAACAATGGAGGACTGGTGGAACACTGGAGAACATGGTGGGACAACGAAGGACATGGTGTTACAATGGACGACATGGTGGAACAATAGAGCAACCAATGTAGCGTATGAGAGACGACAGAACAATAGAGGAAGTGACAGAACAACGGAAAATTTGTAGTTGCAGCAGAGAGGAGCGCTGGTGTTTCACTTCCACATCCGGGTACAACTCCACTTGCTATTGCGTCACGTGATATTGACAATGGGTTGTTAGGCCGCAAAGCAAAGTAGTTCAGCCGAAGACCCACATCAGAACCACGACGTTAAGGGCTGTTGCTATTGGAGACATGTAATCAAACGAGATTACCTTACCTTACCTTACTTATGGTTACATCCGAACTTATTCTTCTTTTATTGCAGCGATTTTGTGACATACTTTTAATTGTCTTCATACACACATACATACATACATAAATGCATGTATACATATACGTACGTACGTACGTACAGACATAAATGCATACATACATACATAAATGCATACATACATACATAAATGCATAAATGCATACATACATACATAAATGCATACATAAACGCATGCATACATACATACATACATACATAAATGCATACATACACACATACATACATACACACATACACACATACATACATACATAAATGCAAACATACATACATCCATTCATACATCCATACATACATACATACACATACATACACATACATACACATACATACATACATGCATACAATCCAGACGTGGATCAGACACCGACGCACAGTATTACAACCATCCGATTTGTTCCTCTTTCTCTGGCACCAAAACAAAGGCATCACCTGTTCATCAGAACAATGAGCCTCCTTGTCTTCAACACTCACCTTTTGCCAGTCGTCGACCACTCGTCTTGAAGAGCAACTGAACCGAGTCGGGTATTGTCGTAGTTCTGCTTCCTCCTCCGTTCGACCAACCGTATCCGCCCACACGTGAACTGCAGACCGATTCCAGCATTCCGCCACGTTATATACATCTGGGACGCACGTGTTGGCCGCGCCGACGCCGTCCAATCAGCGCGCAGATAACTGTGCCAAGGTCAGAGGTTGGAGTTCAGTCGACGACGCTTCATTGGCTCGATCGGACTGTCACTGGCGGAGGGAGGGGGCGGGCGCCGTGGCCGGCATTTGTCACTGACAATGTTAATGCGCGATAAGGCTTCGGCTGCTATCAACTGTCAGTGCGCGCGCCAAGAATATGGAGACGTATCTGCTCTGCTCGAGGAGGCAGTCTCGCGCCGCGCTCGGTTGCCCGCCCGGCCTCTGAATGACGGACTATCGCACGGGGATCGATCCGTTCGCACGATGAGTCATCGCTATCCTCCCTCCATCCCTCCCTCCCTCCGTTACTTCATCCCTCCCGCCCTCGCTTCCTTCTTTTCTGTCGCCATCTAGTGGTCGTCTAAGCGTCCTTTCGACTCGTTTTTGTTTCTGCACGCGTGGTAGTCTTTCACGGTGTCGCGCTAAGGGACAATTGTACCGGGTGGAGTAAGATTGTGCTGACTGCTTATGTCGTTTCCAAAGTTAACTGTGGCATTGACTTTTGAAGCTAGACGAATAAGCGATCATTGTCGATTAGTACGCGAAACCGCGTCGTACCACATCCCGTGCGCATGTCTCTTCCCTCGCAGCACCGTCGCGTCCGAAGCTCTTTGTTACAGGTAGTGTCAGGTCCGTCCACTAGTCGGCGCCACTTCTGGTATCCGAATCGATCACTAGGTGTCGCTAGGCAGTTCGTTAATCGCGCGCTCTCCGTCGGCAGACCGCGTTAGCTTAATTTCGGGAGGGATTAGGGCGACATCTGTAGTCGACCCACGGCTTATTATGGGACTCGAACGCGGAAAATTGCTTCGAGAAAAGTGTCATTAGCGCGAAACTGAACAAATACGGCGCACGAACGGTAACAATAACCAGCAGCATCGTCAAGGGCCACTCCTCAGCCGATAATCTGCTGTTTCTGCTGGCCTAGGCCTATCTTTCTGTAGATGGGAAGGCCTGCCGCGGCAGACCTAGAGAAGATACTCGAAAACCCTCTGAGTCACGATCGAATAGGAGAACGGATAAGTCGCCACTTTGTCGATCTGAGTAAACGTTTAATTAAGCCTTAAAATTTTCTACGAATGTGTGATTGCTTTGTTTATTACTCAAGACGGTTTTCTCCAAATAAAAATGGCACCAGTTTGGGTCACGACCCACAGAGAGGCAGGCAGACAGACAGACAGACAGACAGGCAGGCAGGAATGGTACCTTGAGATATTTTCAGGGAGTGGCAGGCAGGCAGGCAGACAGGCAGACAGGCAGACAGACAGGCAGACAGGCAGGCAGACAGGCAGACAGACAGACAGGCAGGCAGGCAGGCAGACAGACAGACAGACAGGCAGGCAGACAGACAGGCAGGCAGGGATGGTACCTCAACAATTTAACTAGACTAAAATAAAATAAAATAAAAATGTATAATGGTGAATGACACATAGCAAATAACAGAATTTTAAATACACGTATAGTAGTAGTAGTTCCGATGTTTAACGACATCTTATGGCATCAAAAGCCGTTGACGTCGCCCTCCTCCTTTATCCAGGCTTGGGACTGGCATTACTTGAGTGCGCCAATCGCGGAGTTAAAATACATGTATAGTGAATAGATTTTCGTTTTATAATTCAGCAGCTGAATGACTTAAACGTTGTTCAAATATACCTCTAACCACATTGAGTCTGACTGCGTCACTTCCTGGAGAAAATTAAGAAACTCTACTGCATATTACACGCGACTCACGCCATCTTGCGAGATGGATTAAAAGTCGAGATCGAACGAATTATTGTATTTTTAAAGCGCATTTTTCTTAGGCAACATTTTTCCGAGTGAACAAAATCACAACACGCTTTGTCTGTGCTGCATGACTCTTACGAAGTCGAGTTTGACGATGCCAATTGGTTTTGGGACGAATGAATGAATGGGGAAAGAGCGCAAATTATTTTGTATTCATACACGCAAACGTATTAGTTAGAAAACTGAGTGTTGCGTAGTAGTAGTAGTAGTTCTAATGTTTAAAGGTCGTTTATTTCGCCCTCCTCTATTACCCAGGTTTGGGACTGGCACTGCTCGAGTGTCGGAGTTCTGAGTGCTACATTAACTGACTCACTGTATACATTACAACATGTGCTGGACTGATGAATATATAGCGTCGATGAAAGACGTTTAAAAGGTGTGTAAAGAGAGACTTGGTTTATCCAGTGTTAAATAAGTTCTTGTTGTTGCATGCCTGCCCGTGGAAGTCTAACCCTACCATACGCGTTCGAGTTTTATTTGAAAAATGAAAAAGGTTAATTACATAACTGGACTCATTTCAGTTAACCCGTGAATTGAAACACATAACGGAAAAAACTAACGAAAGTATAAGTAGCTCTAAATAAAATAAGGTCGACGCCACTGCCTTGTTTGGGGTAGTGCCAGTCCCAAGCCTGGATAAAGGAGGAGGGCGACGGCAACGGCCTTTGATGCCATAAGCTGTCGCTAAACAGTGGAACTATTAGGTCGACGTCGACGGCGCTTAATGGCCGTAAGATGTCGCTAAACACTCAGTAATGCAATTCTCTTTTAAGACACCTTAAATATGCTTCAACTGCCCCTATATATTCGCCAACTATGGCTGGAATCTTTGTGTGTGTGTGATATCTTCTGCAGTTTGCGAATTGTCTTCAACCGTCCTCGAGCCGAAGGTTGGCTGCACCATGGACAACTTAAACAGCGAAAAATATATAAAATATTTTCTAATCGAAGTCAACGGCCTTTGATGATAAAAAAACAGCAGTTCTCAGTGTGGTCTTTGTTTTGGAAGATATAGTTATTTTTCATAAAATATGTTATATTTGTTAACATGTAATAGTTTTATTATCGTTATTTTGTTATGAATCGACACATTAATTTCTCAGTTTCAATTTCTAATACGGTAAATATCGATAGATATGCTCCACATAAACAAAGTCTGAGATCCACAATAATTTTTAAGAGCTTAAAGGAGCCCTGTGACCAAAAGTTTGAGAAACGCCGCCATAAGGTGTCGTTAAACATTGGAAACTACTCCAACAATCGTCAGGTTTGATTAATTCAACGGGGGTGTGACGTACGATTGACGTCAACGGCCGTGGCAGCCACAAGATGTCGCTAAACACAGGATACTAACTAACCAATCATCATGTTGGCTTTTTCTGCAGTACAGATCTGGTATAGGCCTAGCTTGTGTCGCTGAGGAATTAGCTTGAATAGGGGGTCTACATCCGCCGCTTGTTATAAAATTCCTGTACAGGAACGACATCTGTTGATCGTAATTGCTGCTTAACTTCCGGCTTTACGACGCCATAAGTGAAATATTCAAAATGAGTAACCATAGATTCGGTTTTACGTCCAATATATCCGCTTGGTGGCGTTCTACACGAAACTAAGCGAATCGTTGATTTGACGCGTTATTAGAGATAAAACGCCAGTGACGACGAATGCGGTAGCAAACCGGATGTGGCGTAATTATAAAGATCTGGACAAAAGAACAATGGCTCTTCATTCGGGCGTAAAACTGTTGAAGCGATGCGGGTTTGTAATGAAACGGTACAAGAGGGGGTAGGAGTGAGACGGGCGATGATGGACAGGATAATAGCTGGGGCATTCATTCGCGGTCGCCGGGGCATCCCTCCATCGAGCCCCCGGGCGAGCAGAGTGACGTTGAAGGCCGGCTGTCACGAGGCCGCGCGGCCGAGACGGAGTTGCATGCATCGTCGAAACTGAAAGAAACGGCTTCCGGAAGGCCATCTAGCGACGACTATTGTTCACATTCATCGATGCAGTCAAATGCTGCCCAGTTTATGTCGCCTACCTATATATTTATACATAAATCTGTGTGTTTAGGCCCTATATGTCTGTCTATATATATATGGAATTTATATAATATATATAAACCCACACACATATATATGTCTATATCTATTTGGAATTTATATAATATATATAAACCCACACATATATGTCTGTATATATATAGAATATTTATATATGAGCCTACACTCACATATAACTAAATAACACAAATGTTTATATGTATATATAATGACATATATACGGCTGAGATCTAATCTAATGTTAGAATTTCTTAAGCGCTATTATAATTATTTAGCCATTAATCGCGGGCATTCCAAGCCAGAATTGAAAACAGTTAATTCATATACATAATAAGTTACACTTATTATGTATATGAATTTACCGTTTTCGAATCTGCTTTATTAAGTATATATAATATATAATAATCATAAGACAAAATCCTGTATACAAATATTACATTAATATGCTGATGATGTTATCTCTGCCCGAAGGCAGGTCCATTGGCTTTTTATGTCACCCGGGGATGAGACGAGTGAGGTGGTTTCCCGTTGTCTTCCTCACAGACAATTGTGGGTGAGCAACTTGTCCAAGGTCGCTACGCAGTGGCTTCGAGGCAGATTTGAACCCGCGACCATCCGGTTACGAGGCACAGACCGTACGACTACACCACCGCGTCCCACTCATTAATATAATATATATGTATATCGAGTGCATTATGTGTAGATGTATGACCCTCTATATATATATATATATATATATATATATATATATATATAATATGTTACGTGCGCAGATAAAGCTTATGTGTTGCAAGAGCGGCTGCTGTCATAAAAGAGCCGATAGTTGTGGCTCGACGTTCTCTGCCTCCGAAGCCGCATCCGCGTATCCACATCCGCATCTGCTTCTGCAGTTTCTTTGTGTCGCATCCGTTGTCGCGGTTGCGTGATAATCGCGATTCCGACGACGCTGGTTGCGGCGGCAAAAATCGTCGAGTTCCGCTTCCAATTTCACCATCGGTTTTCTCGCTGTTATCTTCATCGCATCCTCCGTTTTTTTATAAACGCGTGTGTAATTTATAAACATATGTATACTTATGTGTGTATATATATATATATATACATATATATATATATAATCTGGTTATAACAACAAGGCAGGCATGTGTCGCCATACATTAAGAACGTTTCTTTGTATCTATAAACAAGACACATGCAAGAATATACGCGCTCTATATTCGTAATCGTAATCGTAATCTCGAGATTTCTACAGCGCCCAACGAAAGCTAAGTCGCGGGAACCAGCTTATTTTTCACAGGCGCTCATTCAAAACAAAATCGATAGGCAAAAGGGTTCGGTTCCAGGTCGAGATCTGGAATGTATGTTATGCATAATAGATTAGATATGTATGTTTTTAGGTCTATGTATACGTTTATGTATGTATTTATTAGTGTTGTGTCTATTTATTATTACGAATGAATGAAGTTGTGAATATCTTTGTGGTTTGATCACTTGATGTTGACTCTAAGATGACGCAATATTGGTGCTACAAGGCCATAACGTGTAGCTATAAAATCTATGCGCGTTCGACGCATTTCGTTATTACGTAATGGTGACATCACGACTACGTAGCGATGAGTAGATGTCGAACCCGGGTTCTAGCACATCAACCAAAACTATAGGTTAAATTTCAACCTATAGGTTCCCCGTCAAAATAAACACATGATGACGTCATCGAAACTACTGGAAATTCCCAATTTTCGCGCACGCAACCATATTATAGGTTCGTCGAAACCTATTAGAAATCCATAAAATCTATAAAAAAATATTTTCCTAACTCTATTTAAAAGACGATCATACATAATAAAAATGGACTACAATACGAAAACAATACGCGAATTACGAGATATAGCGAAACAGCGTGAATTGAAAGGCTATTACAAGTTGCGAAAAGCGGAGTTGATTGAAACTATTAAAACGAGTAGTTTGCTCGATGAACCAGTTCCTGAAATAGGTGTACCAACACTTACACCTTTACCAGTTTCGTATGTTAAGAAAGCTTTTAACCAGATTAAATCAACGATTAGTACTTACACCAAAGATATTGCTCATTGGATTGAAAGTTACATACCACCTGAACCAAAAAGAATTGTGAACGAAAAGTTAGAAGCATTGAAAACAAAAGTAAATTCTATTTTTGATAAATTTTATAAAAAGAACAAGTTTGAAATTCGAGAGACCGCTACTGCTATAAAGGGATTTGATCTCTTTTCCGGCGGACGATACGTTTGTGGCTCGTGTAAGAGCTTACGTTTCAAGTCCGACCAAAGCCATTTCATACGTCTTGTTTCTATCCAACTCGATTACAGGGGCAAAGTTTACTCTAATTCTGGTGCTCTTCTTGTTCAATAAAATGTAAAAAGACGCTTTAGGCTCCGTGTTGCGTGCAGTCTTTTCCATAGCATTTATCATCTTTTCCGTATGCGAGTCCATCTTTTTATTAATTAAGGAATTTTTTAAGTATCGTCGTTCACAATTTCTGGCTGCATAGGGATATAAAATGTATCCAACCCCGACCGGTATTTACCATTTTCCTTTTTGCTACTTAAATCTATTACAACAAATCCATGCGGTTGTTCCCAAGCTATCTCGCATAGACTACGAAATTCCTCTTTGTCCATATCCGTACTCACATGATCGTTATAGATATGATTAACATTTTTCATATCTTGAGGAAATAAACAGATAAAGTTTGCGTTCTCTCTGATGGTTTGCCTAGGTAATTTGAAGTAATTTTGCGCGAGGTAAAAACAATCTACGTTACTATGTCTTCCTCTGATGTAATACGTTTCACATTTGTTTTGTTTTTCTAATTGTAAATCATCGAAAATCATCAGGTTTTTCTTCTCCCTATTTAAATCTCTAGGGTCTGGTACATCATTCGCGGTTTCAAAGAACTTGCAGCAGATGTCGGATTTCTCATTCGCCATTTTAGCGGTTTCTTCAACGACTAATGTAGGTGATATACCACATTTCATAATCTTGTCTTTTAAACCGAATAAATTGAGGATCGTTTCTTTTGGTAATTTTTCTTCGAATGCTTTCTTAAGAATTTTATACTCCGGTTGAAACAGAGATTTACCGAATAGTTGCACGTTGTTATAGTCCAACCACCTCGGTCTTAAAAGTAAATTCAGTAGTAGAGTCGTCTTACCACACCCCGACTTTCCAACAATCACTCCTCTTATACTTTTTGGTAATAATGGGTTATTCGTTCTTTTCGGTAGCGAGTCATTCCACGATAAATCTTTTACTTCCATCGTTTTTTTTTTTAATATAAAACTTTTTGTATTTAAAATAAAAGAGTTATTATGTATTGCGTAAAATGTAAAAAACGTACCGAAACTAAAGATGTGAGGAATGTCGTTAGTAAAAACGGAAGACCTATGCTAAGAGGTGTGTGCGTTGAATGTGGTACTACTAAAACGCAGTTCGTAAAAATGAATGAAAAAGGAAATGCTACTGGTGGTGATATGGTCAACTCTTTAAACGCAATTACTAGTAAAATTAAACTACCATGGGCTAGATTCCCAGGTGAAATACATCTTCCAGGAATGAATTTTGCAGGCCCTGGTACGAGATTAGATTTAAGATTGAACCCTGATAATACTCCTAAGGAAGATTCCAAACCTATTGACAGAGTTGATAAGGCTGTGTATCGTCACGATTTAGCTTATGCCGCGTATCCAGATACTGGAAATAGAAACGTTGCCGATAAAATTATGGTAGATGAAATAAGCGGTATAACGAACCCTACTATTAGAGAGCGTTTGGAAAGAACCTTCATAAAACCTATACTCAATGCAAAAGTAAATTTTGGTCTCGGGATCCCAACATCGTTGACTTCAAAAAAACTTCGAACGACTATTAAAAAAAACGTCAAAGATAAAGACGATGTAAAATGGACTGATGAACTCGCAGAAGAACTACATAAACCCGTAATAAAACATTTTCGAAAAAGAAGAGTTTACGTTAGTGACATCGATGAAATATGGGCAGCTGATTTAATCGATATGCAGGCATTCGCGAAAGACAACGATGGTTTTAAATATCTGTTAAGCGTTATCGATATTTTTTCTAAATATGGTTGGATGGTTCCATTAAAAAACAAGAACGGAGAATCAGTAGCAACCGCTTTCGAGAAAATATTTAAAAGTAGTGGTAGGAAACCTGAAAAACTTTGGGTCGATAAGGGGAAGGAATTCTATAATAAACATGTGAAAAATTTAGGAATCAACCCGTATTCAACCGAAAATGAAGAAAAATCTTGCGTTATAGAACGGTGGAATAGAACGATGAAGGAAAAGATGTACAAGTATTTTTCAGCTAATTCTACTATAAAATATATAGATGTTTTAAACGATATGGTAGATCTCTACAATAACACTAAGCATAGTTCTATAAAAATGACCCCGATAGAAGCCAGTGAAAAAGCAAACAAAAGTAAAGTATGGTTAAATTTATACCCAACCGATTTTAATGAACGTGCGTCTCCGAAACTCTCGATCGGTGATAAAGTAAGAATTACGAAAAAGAAGAAAACATTCGAAAAAGGGTTTACACCTAGATGGACCGAAGAAGTATTTACTATATCAGGAGTACAATACACAGATCCTCCTACGTATAAAATAACCGATTATAACGACGAAGAAATAATTGGTACATTTTACGAACAAGAACTACAAAAAACTAATCAGGAAATTTATAGAATCGAAAAGATAATTAAAAGACGCGGAGATAAGTCTCTCGTAAAATGGTATGGTTACCCAGAATCGTTTAATTCCTGGGTCGACAACGAGAACCTATTGTCATTATAAATAAGAGTATGTTTCAAAAGGTACTATCTTTTGAAATATGTATTAATGTGGTAAGACTTACTGCTCTTCACAGGAATCATCTTCTTCACCATCCGTGTCTGAATTTTCACCAGCCATCGCTACTATTTCAGGAATATCCGAAGCGAATAGTCTTCGTTCGCGAGTTAATTTTTCAACCACTATAGCATCATTTACTTTCAACTGTATAGACAGTTGTTCACCTATATAAATATCGGATATAGATATATCAGCTATAACTTTACACCGCGTGCTCATTAAGGTTACAGGATCTATTCGTGTATCATGAATATCCCAGAAACCGGTTTGGATGCTGGAATGGTTAGTTTTACCGTCTTTCTCATATTTTTAAAGTAATTTAGGATATATAGTTGATGGTACACCATCTACTGGCACACCACCTTTAGTCTTGTAACGTAAAATTTCTAAGACATCCACATCGACTTCTGTATAATATTGTTTTAAAGCGTTTCTATTAGTTTTTGAATTTAAAAACGCTTTACATTTTTCAGTACATTGTTGTAAAATATCGATAGTCTTAAGTTCTTCCTTTGTAGGTCCTTTCTGGGAATCGTACATGACTAGTGGTAGAGTATAAGAATCTACGTCTTCACCATTATATCTATTTTCTTGGATACCCCACGTCATTAATTTTGGTGTTTCTAAGTGTAAATTATCTATTACACCATTAGAATATTTATATTTGATATAAATTCTTTGAAATTTAGCATTAGTTGTATTTCGTTTAACTGGATCGGAAAAAATTAGTCTGTTAATATCGAATGTTTTATAATTCACTGTCATTGCCATTTTATTATGGTAAATTATTTCTTTAAACCAAAACGAGAAAATATTTTTCTTATAATTACAAAAGTTTAACATCTTACTTATTAAAATTAAATTATTTAAAGTTTTCTTGATAATATAAAATACAAGACTACGAAAATGAATACCATTATTACTACGAACACAGAAAATGTTGAAACTCCGGTGTGGTTCAACTTAACACCCATATCTGAGCCTATGACACAGACAGATTCGTTTTTAACTCTCACTTCTAATAATGTAAAAGTTATGTCTCATTTTATTTCTGAGGTGAAAGACGCTTGCAATGAATTCGTAACTGAGGTTTTCGACTTGGTTGGTGACGCTTCTGATGAGTGCGAATGTAGTGATAGCGAATATAGTGATAGCGAATATAGTGAATGTAGTGATAGCCAATGCAGCGATTGTAGGATGTGTTATAAGAACGAAGAAGTTCCTAATATAGAAAACAATTCCGACAAGACTAAAGCGTCGATTTCACCCGAGGATTCGGGGGATGTAGAAGATTTCAACAATGAACTTACTAAAAAGATCATCGCTAATGAATTCGAGACTATCATTTGCGATCTTAAGAATAAAATAAATAACTTGGAAACGAGGTATCTCGCGGCGAAAGATGCGTTTCACAAGCGTGTATGTAAAGATCTCAATATATTTATAAGTTCAAACTTCATTACCAAGACAGCGATGTAAACGACACGATATTTATTACTTTATATTCTATATTCTATAACTATGGTGTTAGTTATAGAATGTAAATAGTTGTCATCACGTGATGAGTTAATATAGGCGGGAAAAAACTGCTAGTTTCGATGAACCTATAATATGGTTGCGTGCGCGATCTATTTTTAGATTGGGGATTTCCAGTGGTTTCGATGACGTCATCATGTTTTTATTTTGAAGAGGAACCTATAGGTTGAAATTTAACCTATAGTATTGGTTGTTGTCCCAGAACCCGGGTTCGACATCTACTGCGATGACGTCACAATGACGATGACGTGTAAACTACCCACAGTTCTGCTGTGGCGCTAATGATTTTGCGATCACTCGTTACAAAGGCCGTGTTTATGCGCTCATAAAAGCCCAATTCAATTGTCTGAATAATGTCTCTCCCGCGTTTTCCCTGCAGGGAGAATTTCCGCCCCTTCACAGATCATAATTAGTGTCAAAACGCCGTCGTTTTATACGCTTGACTAACATAACCGTCGCGTCGAAAGCAATATGGCGTCGGCGCGCTTTCATGTCTAATCGTCTGCGCGGAAAAGATCAAACACGTATCTCATTTTCGCGCGCGCACTTACTCAAACATCAAATCGACCGCATCGAGGGCTGCTGAGGCTGCTGTTGCTGCAACTGCTGACACGACAGATTCTGGGCGCATCTATCCCGCCAAGAGGATGGCAGCGATGATGGCGCGTTAAGGGGATGGTCACTGGTCGCGATTCAAGTAGGCGACGCCCAATTTCATTAGGCTAATGAACGCTTCTTATTCATTATTAACTGACCGCTCGGGCGGTCGGTCGGTCGGCCACTATCGCACCGAACCCAGCCCCACCGCGGTAGAGGGACATTTGCACCGGGTGCGGTAGGATTGGTTTCTTGTAGGAGATGTGTTGATTTCCATAAACAGTAGTAATGCCAACAAATGAGAATGTTTGGTGAAGGTAGATTATGGTGCATATAGAGTAGCGTGACACTGATTCGATTCAAGCATGATGCGGTTTGATCATTTCCCCGGGGAGCAGACGATCGAGCGAAGTCGGACGAACAAACTGACGAACCGATTGAAATCCAACGCCGTCTGCGTTGAGTGGAATTCTCTGCCACCGCCGCCACCGCCGCCACCGTCTCTACCGCCACCGCCACCGCCACTGCCATCGCCACTGCCACCGCCACTGCCACCGCCACTGCCACTGCCACTGCTGACCACGGAAGAAGCAGACGGCTGGACTGAGTGTCTTTGTCCTCAGCCACGTGGCCTTAAAGAGAGGAAGAAGAAGAAGAAGAAGAAGAAGAAGAAGAAGAAGAAGAAGAAGAAGAAGAAGGAGGACGGATAAGGAGGACAAGAAGGACAAGTAGGAAAAGGCGATAAAGAGAAATGGACTGCCAGGGAGTTCTCTGAGAAAAAGGCAGCGGAGGAGAAGGAGCAGCGTAGGTGGAGAGGACAGTGGAAATAGATGAATTGGAACCGGAAGATGCGGAGAAGGAGTTAGATGAGGATGAGGACGAATAGATGGACGGACGGAGGACGGACGGAGGACAGACGGACGGTCGGAGGGGGAGGGAGGCGTCGATGAGGCCAGAAAGAATCCGTTTCGACGCAAGATACAATTACGAGCGACGTGCTTGAGCGCTCGGTTCGGGCTTTGTCGCTCATCGGGGACTAATTGTCTCAGCAACCGAGACTCGCTTCGCTGGACCAGCCCAGCATCGGCTTCCACGGCAGGCATTGCGTGCCACGCGGCGAGGGGAGGTGGCGTAACAGCAGCAGCAGCATCCAGAGGGCGACCTCTAGGAACACAATAACACTATCTGCGTCCCGCCAAGAGTCTCTTCCCGCGCACCGGCAGATTTCGCGCTAATTTGATTTGAGGGGCTGCGAAGAAAATTGTCCATTAGGTCGACTGCGCGGTAAACAGCCATCGTCGTCGTCGGCTGCGGAGGCTGAATTCGTGGTCTGACTGCGTAAAGAAGTCATCAATTGGCCTTTTATTCGGCGCGTCGACATATGTGAGCGGAAATGAGAACCGGCGATGAATGAATGTACTTATGGACGGAGTCAACGGATGGAAAACCATCGACGGAAGAAAGAAGAATTCTCTGAGCGAATTTTCCGAATCGGAGTCAATTTCGACGGCCGTCGTTAGTTTTATGCTATCTATGCAAATTCACCCAATATAGTTCGTCATATAAATAATGCGCCTATAAGAATGTATGACCCTCTAAGATGTAAGTATACACAGGAAGTATATCCGACTATATAATTTATAACTGTATGCTATAATGGCCATGTGTGTGTATATTACTGTCCTTTGTAAGCTCCTATGTGCCTTATATGTACATGTATATTCTCTCAAGGTATGTTTCACTTTATGTTGGTGGTGGTGGTGGTGGCGGTGTGTGTGTGCATGAGTGTGTATTCATGCCTGTTTGTGAGTTTGCTTCCTTGTCATCCGAAGCAGAGAGTAGTTGATGATGATGATGATGGTGATGGTGGTGGTGATGATGATGATGATGATGATGATGGTGATGGTGGTAGTGATGGTGGTGATGGTGATGGTGGTGGTGGTGGTGACAGATGATGATGATGGTGGTGGTGATGGTGGTGGTGGCGGTGACAGATGATGATGGTGGTGGTGGTGGTGGTGATGGTGGTGACAGATGATGATGATGATGATGATGATGACGACGACGACGCCATGATGATGAACAAGAACAAGAACACGAAGAATCGGATTTCCTGTGTCAGTAGTAGAATTACTCGGCCACTTTTCTTGTCCTCCACGTGACAGTGATTGCGGTAAATGGCGACTACACGTGAGACACTGGCGCCAACTTGTGTCTGAAATTACATCTAATCGAGGCGCTTCTCAATACAGACAACATCACGGGCAGACAACCGCTTGCATCGCTGCTACTGCTGCTGCTGCTTATGATGATGATAATGTTGGATGCCTCTGCTTCTAATCTAATCTAATCTTGTCCAGTCTAGTCCAATCCAATCCATACTAAACTAATCTATTCCATTATAATCTATTCTAGTATAATCTAGTATAATCTAATCTAATCCACAACTTCTCTAGCGCTGTTATTAAATGCATAACGCATCAGTCCATGGTCTCTTCAAGTGAAATCGTTGTCAAAATTGTAATTCCTTCGAGAAACAAAGTCGAAAAGTTTTCTTTAAACCATATTTGTATATACATATGTATACATACATATATAGTATATGGGCCTACATGTTGATTATACTACAATATGTAATAATTATATATGATTTATAAACTCTTGACAATCAATACCTCAGATATGAATTCAAACAATAAACTTAAATGCAGTTGCCAAATTAATAAGCGTCCAGTCCATTCGAATGTATCCCTCTGTGGTCAGTTCTCAAATAAGATCCCAGACTGTATGGGCCGCCGACAAATCACTTAGTTTAGAAAGACCCAGCTGCATCGCAAGAAGTGCGACATCAAGTCTGTCGCCAAGCATTCCCTAGGTGGCGCCATTTCGAGACTGTAACAATTACCTTAGAAACGATTGCAGAACACTGGATGGACATGAGAGAGAGAGAGAGAGAGAGAGAGAGAGAGAGAGAGAGAGAGAGAGAGAGAGAGAGAGAGAGAGAGAGAGTGACAGAGAGACAGACAGACAGACAGAGACAGAGACAGAGACAGAGAGACAGAGAGACAGAGACAGATACAGAGACAGAGATGCCACTGAGAGAGCGTCTCCTTACCTGTGGCCTACAGATGGGACTGTATATCTCAGTCAAGTTAAAATACATGCAGTTGATTTATTATTATTATTATTAGTAGTAGTAGTAGTGGTAGTGGTAGTAGTAGTAGTGGTAGTAGTAGTAGTAGTAGTAGTAGTAGTAGTAGTAGTAGTGGTAGTAGTAGTAGTAGGAGTAGTAGTGGTAGTAGTTGATTTATTATTATTATTAGTAGTAGTAGTAGTAGTAGTAGTAGTAGTGGTGGTGGTAGTAGTAGTAGTAGTAGTAGTAGTAGTAGTAGTAGTAGTAGTAGTAGTAGTAGTAGTAGTACCATCGTCATCATCATTATTTCTGCATTAAATGTCACTACTTAATGACTAAACATTAATTCAGCGTTCTCTATGAACATCTTTCAAACGCATTTTTACTGCGTTATAATAGGCCTGCTATATTCACTGAGCACGTTATAAGATTAGGACTCGCCACTGCATTTAGTCGGGTAGTGCCAGTCTCAAGCCTGGATAAAGGAGGAGGGCGACGTCAACGGCTTTGATGCCATAAGATGTCGTTAACTTTTGGAACCACTAAGTCAAATCGGTAGTAAGCTGATACTATCTAAGTAATGTATGGTCGACGCGAATACTGTTAATAGTATGCTCACTTTAGGAACTATAAAACGCTTTTAACCAACTCTACGAATTCAACAACTTCATTTAACGATTTTATAAAATATTGAGTTAAAAAAGCCAAATACAGTTAAAACTGTTCAAAATTTTGATGCCTTAATATGCCGTTAAACGGTGAAATTACTAATGAGTAGTGCAGATCATACATAAAAGGTAAGGTAAGGTCGACGTCAACGGCCCTGGCAGCCATAAGATGTTAAATACTTGATACACAGCTGACTGACTCTCTGGGTATCGATTTCATTGCGGCTTGTCGTTAAAAACAGGATAACATTATTGGTTTTGGTGCGCCATCGGTTGATGCCTTGTGCATTAGACACAGGCTCTATAGACGTCTCCGTTGTTAATAATACACAGCGGAACTGAAGCATTTCCTGTCTATGTGAATGATGCAGTTAGCTACGGATTGCAAATACATAGACATGTTTTTTAAAATGGTCACCGCATTTCTCCTCTCCGTAGAAACCTGCACGAAACGCTATAGCAAAGTTAAACAAAACTGAACTCATTTCCGACTTTGAAGCCGAATCATCCGGTTCTCGATGGCTAATAAAACTCAATCTGGCAAGCAAAAGGTTGATTGCAGATTCGGGTTGACTGACTTGAAAAGATTCTTTCGCCTCGGCAACGCATGCATCCGTTAATGCCAGTAGATTCTTGTCAAAGACGAAACGCATTACTTTAGAGTCACGTCGTCCGCTTCCACGACACAAAGGATCAAATTGGGAAAATGTGATGTGTTAGTTCATGTACCCGATGCATTCTATGCAAATATTGGTATACTATACGTTTATGCAAACACGCAGTCTTATATAATATATTTGTTTAGAAATTACTCGACTTTGAAGTCTGATTCCGTTGGCTGTCGTATAGCGATCTTGTTAACGTCTCCACGCGCAGTCGAGTATATAGACGAAACGGTTCATCTAATACGCTATCTATGCTCGCTGTTTTGTCAATAAAGGACAAACCTAATTTCCGCTCGGGCGCCGAAGTTCGACGAAAATGGCCGTTCTGTTTGCTCCGAGAAGGCTTGTCATGTGGTCTTCCTTCAAATATTTTTCCGTCCTTGATCGATAGTCGTCGTCGCATTAATCGATTTTCTCGACTTGAGTGCAGCTCTTTGTCGTCGCTGGGAGTCGCCACAAGACTCGAGTGATGAAACTGCTTTGAGCCGACTGCGGTGTGGCTGGCGAGGTTTACACCTGTCGTTGTGTCTGTATTTGTATCTGTTTGGGTCCGTGTCTTTGTCTGTCTATCTGTTTCTTGTCATTTCAGGCAGTGTCTATGTCGGTGTCTGTGTATGGAGGTGTATGTTTGACAGTCTCAGTTTGTCTGTTCGGATCTGCCGCTGCCCTTCTGCTTGTCTTTTTCTGAGGCTCTTTGTTTGTTTGTGAGTGTATTAGCGAGTCTGCTTATAAATCTGATTGTGAGACTACAGGTCTGTATACTTCTCGTTTCTGTCTCCATCTCTTTCAGTCTCTCTCTTTACTTCTTATCCTCCCTTCCTCTTTCTTTCTGTCTTTGTCTCTGTCTGTCTGTTTCTCTTTCTCTCTGTCTTTGTCTGTCTCTGTCTCTCTCTCCGTCTTTCACTCCTTAAATTTCTCTCTTTCTAACTTTCTCCTTCTCTTTCTTCTCTCTCTCTCTCTCTCTCTCTCTCTCTCTCTCTCTCTCTCTCTATCTATCTATCTATCTATCTATCTATCTGTCTATCTCTGTCAATCTTTCTCAGTATCGTCCGTCTGTCCCTCCCTCCGTCCCTCCCTCTCTTCCTTCTTCCCTTCCTCGCTCCCTCCTTATACCTCTCTTTCTTTCTCTCCTTCTCTCCCTCTCTCCATCTGTCTGTCTGTATATCTGTGTGTCTGTCTGTCTACCTCACTCCCCTCGCAGCCTACGCAACCAACTTGACGACATAACAGCGTTCGTCTTGCCCATCCACAGCGTCGCGTCTCATTACCTCGACGCTCCATCGGCGACCGGCGACGCTCATTAAGGCCCAACGCGCATCTAATCCTCGAGCGCACCTGTAAATTTACGCGCCAACGGGTCCGATAAAATGGCCGCCTGACAGATAACGCCTCCTCCCCGCGCCGTCACAAAGGAAACGCAAAGGTTTCCAAATAGCAATAAGCAATCGGGAACGGGCGTCGCACGCACCACGTCGAAACGTCGAGGATTTATGACCCGTCTCGGCGCTGGTAATTGTAGCCTCGCTGGCGGTAATTCGACGGAGCTTCGATCCATTAATATTTCATGAGATGCTGGCCGTTGAGAGAGAAGAGAGTGTGCGGCCGCTCGGGCTTTGGAAAACCGGAGATGAATTGAAAGTGAGGTTCGAAATGGAGGATGAAGGATGTAATGGAAACTGTGGATGGCGAAGAGAGTGTTTTGTTTGATTGTTCTTTGCGCGAATCAATTGTTGTCGGTTTATTATAGTAGAGGTATATATGGTGCGTAGTTGGAGATTTACGTAGCGCCTTTGTGGATCTCTCAAAGCGGAGTTTTCATCGCGATTGGGTTTGATTTATTACCCTGGCCCTGAACGATGCATCGGGTGGTTGTGTGATGCGGTTGTCAAGCTCCGATGCATATTATATGTTGTGGAAAGATGATTGACGTTTATTGCAATATCACCAGGTTAAGAATGACCATTTTGCGTGATTCTGGAACGATCTTTGACTCAGAAATCGATGAGCAACACAATAAAAATGCAGTCAGAGGTGATCAATTGACGGAAGCGATGCGACCACGGTCGCCGTAGCAACGCTTCCTTACGTATGCAAATTGCCGGAGTATTTTTAAGCGGGCTATGCGAGCTTAGCACGCAAAGATAGCCGACTGTACGAATCAGGTCTTACACAATACCAGACTTTATCATACAGACACTATAGATGCATTAGAAAATATATATGCATAGACAAGCCTCTGAGGGATGTCACTGAAAAAGGCGTCCAATTTTAACTAATTAATTAAGTAATTTACTTATTTATCAATCTGTTTAAAGCATTATTTACACGCGCAGCCAGTAAATTTGGATCTAAGGCGGTGTAATATTAGCTAGGGGGAAAGACGGGGTTATCCAAAGGTCAGAGTAAAATAGTGAGTCTTGACAAATGAAATAAATGATTATAGCAAGACCTTTTGATAGCAAGATCTTTTATAGTAGACAATTTCAAAAAGGCCCATACGAGGGACATGCCACAGCAGCTGGAAACACGTAATCCCACAAAAAAATGTCTTGAATTTTGGCTCTAGCAGCGAACCAATACCGAAGTAGAATTAACGAGGGGTTACTGTACCTTTCCCTATTCAGAACAAAATTTCAAATATCCTATTTCTTAACGGGAATTGAACCCCGCTGCAGTGTTTAAGTGACCAGTCAAATGTGGGAATATAATGCACGGTTTGTTTTTTGGCGCAAGCCTACAGGGAGGGAACTTAAAGGAGCGGCCTCGGGACTTGCATTTTCTGCATGGGCCTTCCACTCAAAACTGAAAAATTCCTCTTTCACAGATCCTATCCTGACTCCTCTTCTTCCTCTTATCCCTCTTTCAGTTCCAATCCCAAACACCGTAGCTGCCACGCTGTCTTTCTGCCTGGCTCTTGGATCTTAACCTTGAACCGAACACTTTTGCCTATTGATTTTGTTTTGACTGAGCGCCTGTGAATGAGCTGGTTCCCGTGACGTGGCTTTCGTTGGGCGCTGTAGAAATCTCGGGATTACGATTACGATTACGACCACAGATATTTGGCTTCATGCCGCTGTGGCATGATGTTTGGCATCGTGTGCTGCTTCGGTTCAAGACCCTGAGAAGAGAAATTGAGAACCTTTTCTATGTCACACTATCGGATATGAGATACATTTGTTACTGTTAGGTGTTTCACCTCTTAACTCTCCAACTTCTTCCCCTCGCTTCTTCACGCCTCCCCCAATTCCCCAACGAATTAAATTTGTAAGTATTGTTTCGATTGATTCAGCATAACAAACGTTCTCTGTTAGATAGCTATGTAAGCAGCGATTTTGGTGGTGCTTGATAGGCGCTATATAAAGGCGCTATGTAAACATTACATTACAAATGTCTTACGCAAAACGAAACGTACAGAATCTAAAGCTCTCGTCTTATACACGAGTGCCTAGTCTGAAGTCGACGAGATTCGTCATTTGCAGTTTCTCGTTCAGCGGCTGAGCAATGATGATGAGGTTGTAGTTCACCCATCGCCCATCGTCCTAATGCCCTTCCCTAGGGAGTATCACAGTCGACCGATGAACAGTCTCCTCTTACAGATGCAGAGGCTGAGCAGCATTCTTCTCCTCCTCCTCCTGCTGATACCGATCGGCGGACTTCCTCTTCATCGGACCTAATGAAATTGAACACGGGATACGTTATTTGCGTATATCGCGAGATGGCATCTATGGCGTGTTCGTCTACATAACAATATCCAGCGTATCTCTCCTTATTGCTTCTCGAATGACCGAGGTCGCCTAATATACAAAGATCGTCTGCCCGACGGTCAAGACCGGTCATTTGTCGTTCCTAATAGCGACCATTAGCCGCGCTGATGAACGCGATAGTGGACGCTCCTTCACCTTCCGGTCATTCGTGTCGGCGCCACAACTAATCTGGTCATTCTGCTATCGACGACCGCGGGTCACGACCTCCATAACGAACTGACCACCGGCTGACCATCGACCGTTCCTCTTAACACCGAGCCGGTCATCATCGCTGGTCAAGCGCCTTGACCATCCAATTTCTGACCGCGATGGCTTTCTCTGTCGACAGATGCGATCTCTGACCACTTCAATTCGCCAAACAAACAGGCGGCTGAGTGGACGCCGAGTGACCGCGGAGTCAAATGTCCCGCCACCTCTTCTCCCACTCGGCGGGAGACGCCATTCGAACCCTTGACCTCGGTCCTTGGCGTGCGCATAAACGCGCGTCTTTACCGGGATCGGAGTAATCAAAGCGAGGCTGCGTCTCCGCTAACACGATACTCGCGACACTTCGGTGCCTCTTCCCCGGTTACAATATCGCGCAAGATGCTACTCCAATTTCGCCGATAATGCCATTCCATGCCTAACAAATATTGGTGTATGGCGCTCTATCAAGCTCTCGATCAAAAGATGATCATTTGAATGACAAAAGGAGCTCGCGATCCATCTCTATTAGGAGCGGGAAAGCTGAGACGGGTCCGCGAACCACAGCGATTTATAACGGCTACGGAGACAGGCGTTCTGCGTAACAGATGGTCTCGCGAGCGACGCGGAAATTAAAAAATTGAATTCGCGGCGAGTTGCTTTTCATCTTGCGAGCACCGCGCGACCCTAATTAAGGCTCGGCTCATTTGATCTTCGCATTAATGCGCTGTTTCTTTTTGCAGCTCGAACAATGACGACAGCGATGACGTGAACTGTAGGCAGAGCTGCAGCTAATTTGTCAACTCATCCGTTCGATGAGATGCAAAAATATACAGCGAGAGACAACTATTCTTAAGGCGCTATTAGTACAATACGTGCAGGCGTCAGGTGATGGCTGAACATCGGCAAATCAGCTGCTGAAACAGGTGAAGACTATAAAAGACAACAAGCATCAGAATCAGAAAGCAACAGAGACATCTTATATATATATATATATACATAAAATTATACTTATGTATATATGTATGCATGCATACATATAATATATATGTGTAATATATATATATATGTATATATATATGTATTTATATCTATGTATATATATATACATATATATATGTATATGCATAATGTGTCAAGCAACAGGGACATCTTATATATTAAGATTTATATGTATGTTTATCCATATATAAATATGTATATATGTATATGCATATGCATAATGTGTCTCCTTATTGCTGTGTTTCTGACATTGATTTATCTCAATATATTCGGGTCTATGCATGCCTATGATACCCCAACACAAGTTTTAAGGTTTAGAAATGTGCCCTGAAAATGAAGACTGCTACGCTTCAAAACCGAGACCAACCTTCCCACCGGGTTGAGGAATTTCAAGGTAGGAGAATGTGAGCAAGTGTACCAACTGTACATCTTCATCTGTAGGCGTATGCCTTCATATGCTTACCCTTACCTTTTTCAGCTGGCTACTTACTTTTTCAGCTGGCTTCTTACCTTTTTCAGCTGGCTTCTTACCTTTTTCAACTGGCTACTTAACTTTTTCAGCTGGCTACTTACATTTTCAGCTGGCTACCTACCTTTTCAGCTGGCTTCTTGCCTTTTTCAGCTGGCTACTTACCTTTTTTCAGCTGGCTACTTACCTTTTTCAGCTGGCTATACTTACCTTTTTCAGCTGGCTTTACTTACCTTTTTCAGCTGGCTACTTCCTGTTTCAGTTGGCTTATCCGCCAAGGCCTATGAGGTTAATATCTAAATTCAGTCCGCTATTTCAGTGGACTGACTTTTGAATATCTACCTGACTGCGGCTTGATATTGGTGCGCCATCGGTAGATGCTTTGTGCATTAGATACCAACACCATAGAAGTTGTTAATCAATCAATCAATCAATCAATCAATCAAACAATCAATCAATCAATCAGTCAGTCAGTCAGTCAGTTAGTTAGTTAGTTAATAATAATAATAATAATAATAATAATAATAATAATAATAATAATAATAATAATAATAAGGCCTTGACCTGGGACGCCACAGTAATCGATACTCTGGCAGTCTCTTATCGATCCAGAACAGCCGTGGTCGCAGGTGCTGCTGCTGAGATCGCAGCAGAACGAAAGACCTCAAAATACAGTGATATTCTCTCGACACACTGCTTCGTCCCTCTGGCCTTCGAGACTCTAGGCCCCATAAATCAGGAAGGCTTCAGCCTCATCAAGAAAATCGGACGCCATTTAACTCAAGCATCGGGAGATAAGAGGGAGACTTCTTTCCTGTTCCAACGCCTCTCCATTGCCATCCAGCGATCTAACGCGATTGCCTTTAATGGCACATTCTTGGAGCCAGATTTAAGCGAAGACTGGCAATTCCAGAGAACAATCACCGTGCCTGAAGCCAAGATTAAAGAAAAGGAGAGAACCTGGAACTGGTCGTCGAAACCCAGCCGACGGGCCCCAACCGATCCTCTGGGTCAAAGAGCCACACCGCCTGTCGAAGGTCAGCCGGCGGATCGAGGTCGAGGAGACGTCGACGCTCGGGTCAGCGAAGCCCACGACGCAGTCGCTTTCGAAGCAGACGACGACGGCGATGAAGAGGAGGGAGTTGGTGGTGCTGGATGTTCGTCCGATCCACACCGGAAGTTCTTGCGCCCCATCGAAGAAACGCCCACAGAACGCTCTACACTTACGCGACCGCTAACTCAGGGTTGCTTCTTCACCACGGCGCTTAAAGATAAGATCACGCGATTCGGAGGTGCAGCTAGTCGACCTGTTTCCAGTGTGCCAACCAGGACGCCACAGCAGCTCTAGTTGCTCCAGCAACAATAGATTTGTATCATAATTGAAGTGACACAATAGATTTGTTTCATAATAATAATAATAATAATGATAATAATAATAATAATAATAATAATAATAATAATAATAATAATAATAATACATTTACTATTAAGTATTTACATGTTTTTTATATCTCTGCAAAAAGCTCCGCTTGGACACCTTTTAAGTTCTTCAATGGGACTCTATATTTTGATCGTTAGTCGTATCACACATTTAATATTACAAAACTTAAACCTAAATATTGCAGAATCACCAAGAACTGGAAGACGTCAACGGCCCTCGTTGCCATAGTTACGGCGTCATAGAACAACATCAGAAACTCTCACACATTTAATTGTTTTCGGTTGTTTCAAGGGTATTTAGTATACAGTCCAAATGCTATTCCAATGTCCCTTCACAAAATAATAATAATAATAGAAACAATTAATGATAATAACTGTATACTTTCATCCTTTATACTCTTAACTTTCTATCTTTGTCCAGTTTAATCCAATCCAGTCCAATCGAATCTAATCTAATCTCAGCTAATCCAATCTAATCCAAGCAAAGCCAATCGAATGTAATCTAACAGCTTGTATATAGCGACGCTCTAGGCTTAATACTCATCCATCAGCAAGTCATTTCCAGGAGGTCAGACATGCCACACACAGCGCCACCAACGAAGCCGAGTTTGGCGCAGGACAGCACATAATCGACTTAAATATGATATATATATGATATTTATATATCATTATATATATATATGATATATATATATATAGACAGCATATATATGATATATATATATTATAAGTATTATAGACAGCATATATATATATATATATATAATCGACTTAAATATCTGATCATTGGACGATTCGTCGACCGATTTCTGAAATGTTACTCGCTCGCTGCGCTCATGGTTTTCCTGTAATTAGTTCCGAACAGGCGGCAACCGATGTCCAATCGGAGGCCATATGGACCCGGAAGTGTGCCGCCGGCGAACGAGTGTCTTTGACGAAGTCTTGCGTGACTTGTCAAGTGTCATTAGCGTCGATTAGGTCGGGCAACAGGGTACACAGAGGCATGAGCGGCGCGCTTTGAAGACGGGCGGCATCCTTTCATGTCTAATAGACTGCACTCAGACGTAGAAGCTGAGCAGCATTAGTTTGAGGTCGTCAAAGTGCTAGCGATGCAGAACTGATTTCAGGCCATCGAAACTTGTGGCTAAAGTAAATGCACTTTTTAAAAGTTGCCTACTTCTTTAGATATACTCTGCCTACACTCCTTCGTGCTTAGAGTGGCATAAATGTGCCCACAGTAACTAAATGAAAAGCCGAGATGAATATTGATGTAATATCTGCGACGTTGTTTCAGTATATAGCAGATTAGTGCACATGAAAGACCATTCGCAGGACCATATACTTTGTTTGGTCATTTGACTGATTTATTGCATCTTAACGTGCTTAAAGCCAGCAAATCTGGATCTGAGGCGTGAGATAAGTAGGTCTGTGCCTGAATAACTTGCGCAGGATCGATACACGGGGACCGCTGTACAGGCTCAAACCCGCAATCGTTAGATTGGAAACCCAGCGCGCTACCGAATAGTCCACCGTCCCGCGCATTTTCCGCCAATATGATGATAAAATTCGCTATATAGCTATACGCCTATACAAGCATGGGCTACTGTGGCCTAAAACCAGACATTAAAGACTTATAAATTTCGGCCGCATTGTCACGATTTTCTTAAGAGACTGTTTCTATAACCGTCTTAATGCATGCCGAAAATTAAATAATTTAAACTTTATAAATCATAAATTCGTCGTCTGTCTAAATCCAATACCGACTGGTTGTGTGGTCTTTGGTTTTTGTGTGTGTTTTAGTATTTTCTAGCTTCTGAAGATTCGGACTTCCAGTGAATAGCAACTGACAAAATAGCTCGCTAGATGGCGGATAGATTTCGCCGTTGGTCGTGCTAATGAATATCTCTTCACATGCAAGTAAAATACAGCAAAACGGCCGGTGCAACTTCTAAACTAACTGTCTGAGAGAGACATTTCTGCTTCTATGAGTTGAATCCGGAGAATAATGTGCTGGTAGAACTTAATTAATGAAACGAGCAGAAGCATACATTTCCAAGAAGTCGGGTTCAAAGAATTCGGACTCTCATAACATTAATTATTTCCAGAGCCCTTCGTATCTGAGACAGATTCCTGACACCTGTGATGGACTGAATCAGTGCCACCTGTTGGCGCTCCTGATCAGACAGCAAATGCCAGTCATCTCCTTCAAATTCACTCTCCTACAAAACAAATACGAAACGAGAAAGTCAACCGCTGTTAGAAGTCTTAGTTGAACTAGGATACAAACTCTCTCCAAAAAGGAGCTCCTGCATAGATATAAAAAGAGCGCTATAAAAATCAAATTATTTTGCTGCTAGTTATCTTAGTTGAACTGGGTCACATAGGCGATCCGACTATTAGTATTATTTCAGCATTTATCAAGCGACATTATATAATGAGTAAGCATCGATCGATGGATATTTCAAAAGGTTTTAAATATAATATTATCTCATAAATACAGTATGCTGTATGAATAAAATTCTGCTGTTATTAATAATGCTATTGACGCTATATAAATTAAATTATGTTTTGCTCAGAGTCACTTTAGTTAAACTGGATCACAAATGCTAGCAAAAACGGAGACGCATGAATAGAAATGCTACAGAGCGCCATGAAAGTCCAATCCATTTAGGCCAATATGTTTTTTGTTTTATTTATACCTAGTAGTAGTAGGCCTACAGAAAATCAGTCATCAGCACATCGACAGAATAATTCAATTAGATATTATAGTACGGCCTATCATAGCCAGATTAACGGAGGCCTATATGTCCTTTGTCACAGTATTAACGAACTAGGGGAAAACTAGAGCATAAGAATGTAATAGTGGACGCCAGGTGGCTCTGTATTCCGCAGAAGTCAACCCAACTAAGTACTAAAGTGGATCTCGGTGATGCTTAACTAAACTATCAAGAGACATTCTCAGCTTCTTTTAAGAGGCACCGTTTTACATCTGTTGGATAGTCGTGCCTTTATGAGGTTCTCAAAAGCGCTGTTGGTCTACAAGTGTTCAGGAAGCCTACGTACTTGTTGAAACATGTTAAACTGTTCTTAAGACTTCTCCAATTTAATCAGTTCAATCAAGAGCTAAAGTTTCAAAATTTAATTTTACCGGTTGTTTGAGAACAATTTCAGTAAGAAATTGAACTCTCGTCTTCTCTATGACGGCAGCAAGTGTCTGACTATCGATATCGACTACAACGGGTTTCTGCAAAACAATAACTCAATACTTGCATATAATATATATATATATATATATATATATATATATATATATATATATATATATATATATATATATATATATATATATATATATATATACATGCATACACAAACAAACATACACATATATAGGCTTATGTATAGACAGACAAAGCGACAGATACTCGCACAGCCAGAGGGGAAGGGTCAAAGAGCAAGTCAGTATTGGAATCATAATTTTCGTGGGCCCTAATTACATTTGTTAGCGTAATGGCATGTTTATATAGCGCCAATTCAAGGGAAATGCCTCAGAAGGACAAAAACTGGTTGCTAGAAATAACAGTTCAACTAAAAGCTTGAATGTAAACTCACAAAATCGCTGCAGATCGTTTCGTGGAAGGGTCACTGTTGGTGATAGGGCTCAGTCAGCTCGTTGTTTAAAGACGTTCTTATTTCCCCGGGGTTCTCATGCTGGAAGCGCTTCTGAGTAGTTTGTTCTGTAAGAATCGTAATCGGAAATCCGAGATTTCTACAGCGCCCAACGAAAGCCGCGCCGCGGGGACCAGCTTATTCACAGGCGCTCAGTCAAAACAAAATCGATAGGCAAAAGGATCCGGTTCCAGGTCAAGATCCAAAAGTCAGACGGAGAGACAGCGTGGCAGCTACGGGGGTGGTGTTTGGAATTGGAGCGGAGAGAGATAAGAGGAAGAAGGGCTGTCAGTATAAGATCTGTGAAAGAGGAATGAAGCGCTATATAAGTTATCAAATACAAATACAAATGCAAATACAAGATGGAAAACCCAGAAATTTAGGAGATTTACATTTATATTTACATCTCAGTACCTGAGAGTTGTAAGACTCTTCCAAATGTCGATTCTGATAAAGCTCCGACTTCCAATCACTCACAGGTGACCTACTTCCATAGGCGACAATTTGCTGCCAACAGTTTGCGACGTCACATGTGGGCGGCGCCATGTGAGCTGACACGTCATTGCTGACGTAACTGGTGTAACTCGGTTGTTCAAAAGCGCTGGATGCTGCGTTAATGTTAACTGAGGGCGAACAAGGAACTTGGTGTGAATTAGCCACAAACTGAGAACTTGGGTTAGGATTGGAACAGTAGGATACAAATCCACTACTGCCATAGAAAGGAGTTGGAAGAATCGTTTGCTGAACTGGATGACCTCGGAAATTCCAATCACCAAGAGACTGAACAACTGTGCAAGTTGCTGATCTCGTACAACTGTAGTAGATCTACAGTACACAGCAACAAAGCAGATCAAACTACACAAAACGACTGCATTCGGAGGGCAGATCCGGAAGTTCAACAAGGGTCAAGTAACCTGCCAGCATATCGATTTGGGGCTCAAATTAAACCCAGATTGCCACACAGGACCAATAACTGGCCCCGTCAAAGTATACAGGCAGAGCTAGGCTATAGACTCACTTTTTCAAGACATCCCACCCTGATCCATCCAATCCGCTGCCTTCCCATTTCTCTTAGCTTCAACACAACCCACCCTAACAGCTCCTCTCCCCCTTCTCTCTGTGGTCTTCTGGCAACCGGACTTGGTTCTTCACGTAACATCTTTGTACAAACCAATTGATTTGAGGCAGGCTCATAAATAAGCTGGTACCCTGCGCTTAGCTTTTATATAGCACTTTAGATATTTGGAGATTACGATTACGATTAGGGCCGTACTCATATTCGCCGAAAAAATCTTCTACGATGTGTTTCAGTCATAACTACTTTTACCCCACCGTCTTTGGATTATAATTATCAATTTAATATCACCTTGATAGTTAAACAGTAGTAAGCTACCGCCATTAGGAGAGGTTACCTGTGAAGGTGGTAATGCCATAGGTAAAGCATTTCTCGTCGTACTGCTAAGATGGTACACTTGCTGCTGGCCATCTAGCGAACTAAACGAGACTGGTCGTCTGTTGAATGACGTCAGAGCACCTGTTGTGTTTCGCGGCCTTCGTGGACGAACACGTCGTGTCTGATCAGTTAACTGGTGACATATGTCGGCTTCTCTGCTATCACAAATTAAACAATTTCTATGATAATTACACATAAAACTATACTTAATAAAGAATATACTTACTTACTTACTCTTTCCTTCGTTCATTCCGTAAATTTACATAGCGTCTCTTTAAGATATTGCACCTCATGGGACGTGAGTTTTTGTAATTTGTAATTGTAAATGTAATCGCAAGTTCGGATAGCAACTCTTCAATGGAAACTCGTCAAAGGTGCTACCGACCTGGCAACAAGAAACTATGTTCAATCAGAATGGTATGGCAGCAAACTCGTTTTCAGGGCATCTTGGTTCGATACAGTCTCGGCAAAGTCTGTTTCGGCCTTCAGACTTCGACTAACAATTCACCTCTTCCTTGAATAATTTCCTTCGTAGGCTGCCTCTGTGTTTTCTGGACTCCTCTTAGGCTTTTCGACCCGGACTCACCATGGAATTTGAGTTGGACAATGATTTTGTTTAGCAGCGACCATCGACTGATGCCTTGAGCATTATTACAATGGCGCTATAGAAGTTCTTTGATTAGATTAGATTAGATTAGAAAGTCCGTGAATGCCAGTAAAGGTCATGACTAAAATCCAATGTCTATGATATCGAGATCGCACTTCCGTCCGTGTAGCCAACAACCCGATCAGTTTCTGCCCACTGCTATACCATCTGAGAGTCTGAGTGTAAGGATACCGGTCGTGGCTTATTTCAGATATTTAAATATCGGGCTATCACGGTCCGTACACGGGGACCTCAAATGGCATGGCGCACATTCAAAATGGGATTGAAGGTGAAGGATCTCACCCGATAAATTCATTGAAAAATGAGCCGGATTTAGGCCATACGGTCGCTACAGAGAAGCAAGACATTTACATTTATGATCGAGCATAATGGTTCTGGAAGAAAAGAGGCAAAGAAAGTCACGAGATTATACAGGGTCTGGCCATAAAGTCGTTTTCAGGGCATGTTCCTTTTACGAAGTCCATGAATGCCTGTATAGATCATGACTATAATCCCAGATCTAAGATATCAAGATCGCATTTCTGTCAGTTCTTTTTATGCCCATATGGATCATCCTGCTCCATAATGGGTTCGTTGGTCACCGTCCTGCTCATTATTACAGTGGCGCTTTAGAAGTTTTCAGTTTTTCATTAGCAAGTAAGAAAGAAGAAAATGAGCTTCTTACCTGCGAGGTGTTGCTGAAACCCGAACCATTGGCCATGGATTTGAATCCCATGCAACTGTTGTCGTACTTTCTGGTTCCTGTTTATCCGTTTCCTGCTCATTTAAATTCAAAGTCATTAAGTTGTTTATTCAGAACAAGTAGCTCATGAAAAGAAATGCCGAGACAAAAGTGACGATATCTTCACTAGCATCTTAGCTCATTAATCCTATTATTAGTATACATAGATATAAACTTCAGAATAGGTCTATTAAGCTTATGTGAATCAACAGTAATACACGTTGTATTGATTGCTTACGGTATAATTACATTGTTAAATACTTACAGATGTCTCTGAAGAACTGCAACTGTCGCAAATATTATCCAGCGTATCTGAGCAGGATAAATCTAATAAATCAAATAAGCAGCTTAATAATAAAAGACTCCTTAAAGATTAGTTTGGATCTAGATCCATCTTTTAACTTCCTTTCTAAACCCCTTCATTAAAATTAAGATAAGTCTGAAAAGGTCTCGTAAATCGATGTATTCTGTTAGATGCTCAGCTGTATGAACCTAAAGTATTTAGATTATAGATAATTTTGAAATACTTTAGATCTATACATGATTAATGCATACAAAAACCAAGACAAGTAATTGTGGGCAACAATAGCTGATTGGTTAGAGCGCTCGACTTTTAACGCAGACAGTACGGGTTCGAGCCTCTCATGAGATAGTTACTGTGTAGGGACCTTGAGCAAGTCTTTCACTCACAATTGCTCAGTGCCATCGACTGATGCTTAATCATTAAAAATGGTGCTTAATAAATGCACAAAGAATAATAATAATCTAAACTAACCCATTTCCCAAACTATGGTGAAGCAATTCATAAGAAAATCTAAACTCGATAGTAACGTATTTAGATGATTAATTACAAAGACCAGACTCAACTGGCCTCTATGCTTAGATATGATGATTGAAAATTTCATATAAAGCATCAGTTCTACCAGAGAATTTCGGATCCGCGACGAATGGACCAGGTACGTCCCCGAACTGTGACAGGAAGACGGGTTTCGACAACAGTCGTCTTAGAGAACAGATTTTCTGTGAAAATAACAACAATTGAACTAAGAAAAATGTTTTTCTGTCGAAATTATTATTCAAAACGTAAACGTCTGTGCAAAGCTAAGTTAAACATCTTGCTAACATCACATACTGTGTTGATGTCAACCCCATGTCAACATCAACACTTATGCCAACGTAAACTCGGGTCAACGTCAACGCTTAAGGCCTGGACCAGCGTCAGCTCATGTCAACGTCAACCCTAAGCTAACGTCAGCGCTTATGTTAACATCCATGATCATATCAATGTCATCTCATGACATACTCAAGAATGCTTTTCGACTTTTCCAACGGATTATGATTTTGAATTGCAATTTTGATTTGAAGCTACTGTCGACTGATGCCTTGGGCATTATGATAACGGCGCTATAGAAGTCTTTAGATTAGATTAGATTAGGTTTCATGCCACAGTATGTAACTGTTCTGCTTGTGTATTTTAGCATTATGTGTCTTTTTAACGATACCCTTTGATGCTTTTTCCCGAAAATATGTTTTCTCCAGTCGCGAAGATTTCCCCGCTTGATGCAGCATACCTGCATGCATATACAGCTACACATAATATGTTGCATAATTCATTTATAACACTTAACGTTGCACAATTCATATATGGAATAGCATGTAATGTTGCATGATTCAGAACTAAATTAACCCTAAATGTTGCATAATATAAATATATATTAACCCAATGTTTCACGATTCAAGTATAAAATAACACATTGTTGCATAACACTTAAAGTTGCACAATTCAGATATACAACAAAACATGATGTCTTATCATTCTGATATATACAATAACACACATGTGCCACGCGTGGCAGCCAACGAAAGCACACCATACGTGCAGATGTGTATAAAAATGAAGGCATGATCCACCTTTAGACATAGACTAAAGCTACATTTCGTCGTCTTATTATTTCGTCAGATGTCATGAGATTTAATGCAAATTCATCCAAGTTTAGACACATTTTCATAGCGCTTTTATGAACTTCTCAAAAGTGTGGAGATTTTTTATGGCTGTGTTGACATGAATTTGAATATACAGGGCATTCACTTCTGGCTTCCGACAACAATACTGTGTTATGCTCTTGTAGGTTACGTCAAGGCAGCCAAAGCACCCATTCAGCTCACATCCATATAACAATGGCCTATGGTACTGCTTGAACATGGATAGAAAGCGTTGGAGGGTGTGTGCTATTGGTGAAAACCAACTCGAGTTTTCGCTTTCTTTTCAAAACCCTGAGAAAAACATAGTGGACGAAACACATATTGCATAAGCGGCTACAATGTGTCTAGGTACACACAAATGCAACAGTTTCATACCCCTTTTGTAGGGTCGGTTTCGATTATCATTGCGGGCCTTTATTAGCTATGCAACGAATTATAATTACTAAGCGAATGAGCATGCAGGAGTTGAACCACCTGAAGCCAAATACAAATGAGTGAGATTCACACGTGTGTACTTGAATACTCGTGTCTGTACGTCTGTCTACCTCTGCGTCTACCTCTGCGTCTGTCTACCTGTGTGTCTATCCACCTGCCTGCGTTGATGTGCTCAAATGCGTAGCTGTTTGGCGAAAGCGTATCGTGGAAAGGCATAAACCGCGAATTGAATTGAATAATTAGAATCTCAGCAAGCACGCAATTAAAGATTACTTTGTAATCGGCGGGTCTTTTAAAGCCAAGATTCCGGTGGGAAATTCCGCCCCTCTGAATACAGGCACATCATTCGACACATCAAGCGTGACTCAGTTCAACAGGTGGCCGTGCGTTTCATGTCATCAAGTGTATCGAGTTTTTACATAATTAAGAAGTAGAGGACGATTTATATTCCTGCTAAGTCCGCTCTCACGTGTCGACGCCAAGACAGAAACACACAAGAAGACATACATGTAGGAGTACACTTTACCGACACATAGAGACAGAGAGAAATGTATGAAGATTTCTCATGAAGGTGCATCGAGGCACGTCATTTCTTAAGCTCCAGAAAACGGACATTGTCGTTGGACAAACGCACAGGAGTCGCACTGTAGAAGTTACAATGTTAAAAGATATCGTATAGCATCAAAAGCCGTCGACGTCGCCCTCCTCCTTTATCCAGGCTTGGGACTGGCACTGCCCGAGTACGGCAGTGGCGCTGCAAATCGAAGGGCAATATTTATAGGGGTAGATCGTGCAGACCACAAACTCGTTGTCACGTCCCCCGGGGTAACGACTCGGAAAACTACAGTTAATTAACACTTTCACTGACAATGATCGATTCACTGCATTCGGGAGGATCCACGGGAGGGTAAATCCGATCATTACCCTAGGCTTGAACCCTTAGAGCCCTAGAGCTCTAGAGAGAGATGGACACTCAGGCTAGCCGCCCTGTTACGTTCTTCTTTACGGTTGGGGGCCCAATGCAGATGCTTAATGAATATAGTTTCAGACGGACAGATTAAAAAAGACAGACAGATTAAGAAATTCAGACAGATTAAGAAAGTCAGATTAAGAAAGATAGACAGACGGATTAAGAAGGACAAACAGATTAAGAAGGACAAACAGATTAAGAAGGACAAACAGATTAAGAAGGACAAACAGATTAAGAAGGACAAACAGATTAAGAAGGACAAACAGATTAAGAAGGACAAACAGATTAAGAAGGACAAACAGATTAAGAAGGACAAACAGATTAAGAAGGACAAACAGATTAAGAAGGACAAACAGATTAAGAAGGACAAACAGATTAAGAAGGACAAACAGTTTAAGAAAGACAGACCGCGCGGTCGTAAAGGTCATACCCGGCAGTGGAATTTGTTCAGTATTCCGCTTCTATAAACATACAGCAAATAAGGATCCTGAAAGAAAAGAAAACAAAACAAAAGAGGGAATACAATGCAGATTTATCTTATGATCTGAGACTGCAAGGGTAAAGATCCCATCCAATCAGCTCCAGCAAATTCAGAGCAGAATCAATCAGATCACTTTCTACTTAATCAAATATTAGATGCGATCGGATGTATGTATTTTTATATCAAGATACTTAATATAGCGCCTTTTAGGTACCTCACAAAAGCGCTGCAAGTATTTCAGATAAGATACAGTCGCATCAGCCAAGACCAGACCAGATCAAATTTGATCCTAACTGATCAGAAATGATCTAATAAGATCAGAATCAATCAACTCCGGTTAATTCCCCATTTCTTCGCTGTCTCTGCATTTGATTTCAGGCACAGGCCAACAGCAGTTTAAAGCTATTTAATTCGAAGTTACTATGCAAAATTAATATAGCCGTTATTGGGCAAATTACATTGGATATAGATATGACTTGTTCAGTAATTTTGTCCTTCTCTTACGTAATCTATTCATTTTTAATTTTGAGGTAATACAGCTTGGTCGTTGTTACCTTGTCCAGCCAAGAGTTGCACTTCTTCATCTTCAGAAATGGAACATCAGCGAAGCGCGTTGCGAATTCCTCTAGACCAATTTCGTTCTGTTTTGTTAGGTATTTCTGGGTTAAGTATTAAATATAAGAGTTAATGGATGGATGGGTTAATGATTGGATGGCGGGATGGGATGGAACAGATGGATGAACGGACAGAAAGAAGGTAGGGTGTATGTGTGTATGTATGTATGTATGTATGTATGTATGTAGGTAGGTAGGTATGTATGTATGTATGTATGGATGGATGGATGGATGGATGGATGTAAGAATGTATGGATGGATGTATGTATGGATGGATGGATGGATGGATGGATGGATGGATGGATGGATGGATGGATTGATTGATTGATTGATGGGTGGAAGGATGGATGGATGGATGGATGGCAGGACGAAGGGACGGACGGACGGTCGTATGCACGAATGACCAAGCGGAAGAATTACAAATTATTGGGCCGATAGATTGGCACTTTGATCGAGCGACCAAGGGATAGATTAATTTATCGATCCATTAGTCGATGCTGCAATCGTTGAGTGCTTTTAAATCCACTGAATTACACTCCAGCTAAAATATTTAAACTGTGAGTCTATCTACGAAACAAATCGAAGTCGTTCCTCACATACAGTCTTCTAACAATGTTCGGTAAATGTTACCCTGTACTACGGTATAAAATATCCCATATTGCACAAATGAGATGCAGGGGAAGCGCTCATTTCCTTTGCTTTAGACCCTTAAGCCGGTAGTGGACGAATCTCAAAGTCCTGTACACGGGGCCAGTGAATCGCAGGACTTGCCATTTACTTCCCATTTTAGGTACCAAATTATACTGCTTGGTGACAGAGGCACGGTTGCGCAAACAACTTGCCCAGGGTCGTTACACTGAGTCGAACAGGCAACCTCGTGATCACTGACCAAACGTGCTACCTATAGACCACCTTGCCGCACTATATACGGCGTTTGAAATAGATTTTGCTGACCTTGCAATGTCTGTAACCCCTCGCATGTTCCTCGAAGCTCTGAAGACTGACGCACTGAACATCACACAGCTAACAAGATCAAGCAAACCCTATCAGTCGGGACCATCGCGATAACCGTATATTTATTTCACAGAGGATCTGGTTGCGGCATTTGATTGCAGAAGCTGTAGCAAAGAGCCATATCAAACTCAAGCTGTATTTGGCCGGCTTCTGAACACAAACACTTAAATTGCTTACTGCAGTGCAGTGTGTACCTGAAGCTCACATCTAGAAAAAATATGAAATGTATTGTATTTGGTAACTATGTAGCGCTTCTTACAGAAAAAAACTACTCAGAAACACTTCCAGCATAAGAACCCAGGGGAAATGAGGACGTCTTTAAACAACGAGCTGACTAGGCTCTATCACCAACAGAGACCCTTGCACGAAACGAAGGCTGAAGTTCGTTCCACAAAGATGTGCCAATAACAGCAAAAGCCCTCTGGTGCGCAAGGGAGGACTTAACACGGGGAACAAATTGATCCAGACGACCAAGAGAACGTAGAGGACAGGATGAGATACTGGAGGTGGGGGCCGAATAAGACCACAGATACTTTTGAGCCTGTTTATTGTACCCTACAATATGTATCTAAAGCTCTCCTTTAGAAAAAGTGTCAATTGTTTATTCCTACCCTGCATATGAGCGTTTTTCAAAGAACATATAATTTGAATGCTACAGCACATATTATATTAGAATTCTTTCGAAACGATTGTTTGCTTAATACAATATGTAGCTCTCTTTTGCCCTGTTTAAACTCGGGATTAAACTCTAAACTCTAGGGTCAGATATGTCGACTCTACAAAACTTCCAATTTCCTGTTCCCGAATGACATGTATTTAAGAACTTCCAAAATAATGAATTGTATAAGAATTTGCTATGGGTCCAATAATTGACGATCGAAACCTCGTACCTTGCAGCAGAAGCCGCTGGAATTCGAATTAGGCATCTTGTAATCCATGCTTCTCTGTAACACCCAGCTTTCGATAGATGTTTACCCAGTGTTGCGTAAATTCCAAATGTTTCCTAAAGCGTTTCTTTAAAATGTCACAAATTTCGTTTAGCGTCGTTGAACCAATTAAGAAATAATCTTGTAAAAGATCACGAAAATGTACCTCTCTTTTAATGACCCCACTAATACTCCATTAATCACCCACTACTCAACCCACAGAAACACGTACATACCACCCTAGAATAAACTTCCTAACTCATCCGTGTAGAAAATATTTCGCATGTAACGTGCATGCATATATACGTATGCCTGTTAACTGATGATCATGTCTCCAAGGTTAACCTCAAGTTCCGCACGCTTAGCGTCAATGGCTTGAGAAACTCTTTATGCTCTGTATGTTGGTCCAAGGTTTTCGCAAATTGATGGCTTTCGCAAAGACCAGCTGCTACACTGCGCAACCTGGATGTATACTCTTTTGGGCGTGTCGACATTTAAATTTGCATCCATTCTCATTAAACACGCACACACAATCAAACCTACTATACATGCACACCGATATGATACATATATACATAGATTTTGGATATATATATACATGTACAAGTAAACACATCGACGTTTATGGCCTATAACAAGCGTCGATGTTTTTGTAAGTGTGTCGATGAATTGAATATACCACAATGATCAGCGCGGATTATATGGATTAAAAAGCAGTGTTGCTGTGTGTTGAGAGACTGTGTCCTGGCGGCTTAGTCGACCGTGTAGCCCAGGACTTCTGAAGGCTATCTGTTACACAGTCGACTGAACAAAATGCTTTAGAATCAGGGTGCCACAGGGACCTACGGACAGAACGCTGCTCGTGTTTTAATAAACGCCTGAGAATCTATGCTTTGTATTAATCGCCATACTTTGATTTCAGTTATCCTTCTGAAGCCGACAAGGCTTTGAAGCTGATGAAGAACGATGGGAGAAAGCCCTGAGGACATGTGGAAAAGAAACGCCAAGTCATTTCAATTTCTCACTGTCTCCTTCGATTCTCTCATCCCTTTCTTCCACCCTACCAGTTTTTGCTCTGCTCACCCTGTTTCCCTTCAAATTCTCTTGGTTCTCATTCTACCTTCTTTATTTTGAACTCTCTCAACTATATTCTCTCGGACCTCTCGAAATTTGACCTAAGTTTTCCAGTGGCTAGATAAAAATGCGCTATACAAATTTTCCGATACATGTCTTATAAAGACGCTAAAGAAATCTATAGAATAGATTAGAATAAATAAAGACGCGGATTAGGTAATGTTCAACCAAGCACATCGCGGGGTCGATCGGTTCAGTTGGAATTCATTCATGCACGACGTGCAATAGCCTGCATGAGTGCCTGCACTTGTCATTGCCAGGATGTACAATATACCATATATGTATACGTTCCAGACAAAAGTTATTTTGGTGCGCTATTTTATTTGGCTTCTTATCGTAACAGGTGCAGTTTGGTTGCTCCGTTTGCATTCTGGACGTTCTTCACCCTTCCCTCGCTCTTTCGATAAGCAGGAAATTCTGACATTTTGGTCTTATTTTCAATATTTGATCGAGCAGAACTTATATTATTAAAGCTGCGGTTTTGTTATGAAACTAGCGCCCCCTCTCGACTGACAGACATCGCAATATTAAAGTCGTAACAGACAGACAGACACACACACAGACACAAAGACACACAGAGATACACACACACAGACACACAGACACACACAGACACAGACACACACAGACACAGACACACAGACAAAGAGAAAGAGACAGAAAGAAAGAGACATAAACAGAGGCAAAGACACGGACAGAAACACATACGGCGCCATAGGCAGCCACAAAGAAGACCGTGTTTTTATACAAAGCGTTTTCCTCTTCGGTACATAGGCAGACAGACACCGAGACACACGGAGAGACACAGAGACAAATAGAGAGACAAAGAGACGTCTTAGTCGGCTGTGTAACGATGTTTCGTCCGTTTCGCTCATATTTCCAGTCGATCCAACTGTATCGCCTCGGCTGTCGCTCGCTGCACAGAACGTTTTCTGGTTGGAGAGAATCTCCGTAAGTGTGGCGCTAAATAAATTTGCCATGCGTCATGTTTCGAATTATTTGGACTACGCTAGTCTACTACGAAGGAAGAGAAAGCCCGCCTGCAGCTGTTCAGTGTGATCGCTCAACAGTTGAAAATGTCAGCCGACTACACAGTTAGACAAATACTCTTTCAAATTATTTTCTGAGCGAAACGACAACACAGCTTTGGATTGTTTATTTCTGCATTTACTACAATGACTAATCATCAGTCGATGGCGCTGAGCAATTGTGAGTAAAGGATTTGCTCAAGGTCCCTATGCAGGGAAGGCTTGAACCAGTACTCTTCCGCATTACTAACCAAATTGTAAATGTACATGTTTTCTATAGCGACCATATGGCCTCGACCCTGCTCATTTTTCAATGAATTGATCGGGTGAGATCCTACACCACCGCTGTCCTTTTGAATGGGTGCCACGTCAGTGAAGGTTCCCGTGTACGGACCGTGCTAGCCCGATCTTAAAATCTCTGGAATAAGCCACGACCAGGACGCGAACCAGCAGAGGCACCTTGCAGTACGCGTGCAGCTAACGAGGCCAGCAACCAGGAGGATTTAAGCTAATCATTCTTTTCTGCCACGAACGCATTCAGTCACCGAATCTGACTGATAGGCCTCAGATAAGTGGATGTCCAATAACCAGTGAAGCTTTAATTATCGCCGTTGGTTAGGAGGACTGGCAATCGCCTCTGCATCAAACGAACACGTCAGTCAAGCCTCCGTGAACTTGGACAGGTCGTGGTCACATCCGTGTTCCATCATCCACCTCTGCCGTCTGCCTGTCTGCTCCCCTGACAGTTGGATCTGGACTGTGAAATGAACCTGACCATATCTGCCTCGCCGATTTTGTTTTGACTAAGCGCCTGTGAAAAAGCTGGCTCTCGCTACATAGCTTGAAGAAATCCCGAGATAACGACGAACAATTTTTTGGACGACCGAGCATTCGTGACGCTGGTCAAACAGACCTACTGGACGTTCAACCAATCATTCATCCTATCAGCCGTCTTGCTGGACAGTTCGACTGCATGCAAGGATACTCGGCATCGCAGCATCACTTCTGGATGAAACAAGTTGAATAGATTAACGCGATTCGCTTCAGAAGGTTGAATTGGAATTCAGTTCAGTTGAATTGTTCGATTGACTCAAGCAGGACGATGCCAGCGACACTTGGCAGGTTCATCCTAACTGCAGCATTGATGGTACTAGTCAGGTCAGTATTACAACTAGTTTTTATTCTACAGTTGCTATAGTCTTCGTAGAGCATCAAACTTTTATGTAAATATGTATGTTTGCTCATATATATCAGCAGATAAGTCATCGTTGGCGGACTCTTGCACACAAGTAGAACCCAGACAACGAGTGTGCATTTCGACGGCAATTCTCTCAAGCCTATATGGGAGCCTATGGGTGATGTTAATGTCAAAACTGAAAGCGCAAATAAATGTAAACGTACATGTTTTTCTATAGCGATCGTGTGGCTTCCACCCTGCTAATTTTTCAATGAATTTATCGGGTGATATCTGTCACCACTGCTGCACGCGTTCGAATGGGCGTCACGCCATTTAAGGTCCCCGTGTACAGACCGTGTTGGCCCGAGGTTTAAATATCTGAAGTATAGCCACTATCGGCATGCGAACAGGGATCCTCAAGCACACTATGATTAGTTCCCAAGTAAAACCAGGGGGCCTGCCACCCCTTGCCCCCAACTTCCCCAAAATTATAGACCAATTCTTTACATGCTAAAATGCTAACGGTGTCGTGCCTTCCCGAGGCTTATGCTGTGCGGGAGCCTTAGGAAGTCCTTAACGAACAACTGCTAAGCGCCAACGATATTATGTTGTGTGGTCGTATGTGCACTTCTGAACTTTGGAAGGAGGGCAACATCAAATACAGTTGTATTTCTAATTGTAACTTCATTCTGGCATTTACTAAAGATTGTTGCAGGCCCTTGGAAGCTCTTGCAGCCATGGCCACTCCTTGTCTCCATGTCAGAAACCTAACGTTGCTAGTGCTTGATGGTAATCGTAAACTAGAGATTTCTACAGTGCCCAACGAAATCTAAGTCGCGGGAACCAGCTTATTCACAGGCGGTCAGTCAAAACAAAATCGATATGCATGAAGGGTTCGGTTCCAGGTCAAAATCCAAGAGTCAGGCAGGTAGACGGTCAAACGGCTATGGTGGATGGTGTTTGGAATTGAAGCGGAAAGAGAGATAAGGGGAAGAGGAAGACTCAGGATAGGATTTGTGGAAGACCTGTGTCGTTCTCTACATCACATCTGTTTTGTAAGCGACCATCGAGGCATGTCACCAAGGGCATTGTGACAGCGGCGCTATAGAAGTCATCAATATAGACAAGCAGACATGCAGTAAAAGAGAAACGGACAGACGGACTCACGCAGGCAGCCGGAGAACCCAAAGCAGAGAGTTTACAAAGTCAGATCCATTGTCATGTCTTTGGAATTCGATCGAGAGCTTCAAGTTTTATCTGCCCCTCCCTTCCGGAAGACAGAGACGAACTTTATACTCCAGTTGCTCGCACGAGAAACATGATCGTCATCGGTACTCCTCCGGTACTTTACGTACCACAGTACTACAGTTCTATCGTCATAAACAGCCTCAGATTGGGTCTATGGATCATAGAAGACGGGGCATGCGGGTTACAGCTCCCAGGATCCACCCAAAAGGCTCAGCATCGCTAAGAACTCCATTGAAAATCCTCGTTCGACCATATAATGCTAAGCTACGGTGCAGCATAGCGGTCTACTGTATATATTTGCCGTTTTACCGCTCAGTACCTTTGGATAGGACTTCCATTAAGGGCCTCTTGCGTCGATGTCGATTTGAACGATAAAAATGTTATCTATGGAGCCATAACTGTTACGCAGCACTTTGCGGAATGTGTGTTCGTAGATGTGTGTCTGTGTGTGTGTGTGTCATGGAGAACTTGACTTTCTTTTTTCGCATATGTATCGAAAGCAGCGATAGCACACACACACACACACACACACACACACACACAGAGTGTGTGCGTAGGTGTGTTTGTCACGGAGAACTTGACTTTCTTTTTTCCCATATGTATCGAAAGCAGCTATAGCACACACACACACACACACACACACACAGAGTGTGTGCGTAGGTGTGTTTGTCACGGAGAACTTGACTTTCTTTTTTCCCATATGTATCGAAAGCAGCTATAGCACACACACACACACACACACACAGAGTGTGTGCGTAGGTGTGTTTGTCACGGAGAACTTGACTTTCTTTTTTCCCATATGTATCGAAAGCAGCTATAGCACACACACACACACACACACACACACACAGAGTGTGTGCGTAGGTGTGTTTGTCACGGAGAACTTGACTTTCTTTTTTCCCATATGTATCGAAAGCAGCTATAGCACACACACACACACACACACACAGAGTGTGTGCGTAGGTGTGTTTGTCACGGAGAACTTGACTTTCTTTTTTCCCATATGTATCGAAAGCAGCTATAGCACACACACACACACACACACACACACACACAGAGTGTGTGCGTAGGTGTGTTTGTCACGGAGAACTTGACTTTCTTTTTTCCCATATGTATCGAAAGCAGCTATAGCACACACACACACACACACACACACACACACAGAGTGTGTGCGTAGGTGTGTTTGTCACGGAGAACTTGACTTTCTTTTTTCCCATATGTATCGAAAGCAGCTATAGCACACACACACACACACACACACACAGAGTGTGTGCGTAGGTGTGTTTGTCACGGAGAACTTGACTTTCTTTTTTCCCATATGTATCGAAAGCAGCTATAGCACACACACACACACACACACACACACACACACAGAGTGTGTGCGTAGGTGTGTTTGTCACGGAGAACTTGACTTTCTTTTTTCCCATATGTATCGAAAGCAGCTATAGCACACACACACACACACACACACAGAGTGTGTGCGTAGGTGTGTTTGTCACGGAGAACTTGACTTTCTTTTTTCCCATATGTATCGAAAGCAGCTATAGCACACACACACACACACACACACACACACACACACACACACAGAGTGTGTGCGTAGGTGTGTTTGTCACGGAGAACTTGACTTTCTTTTTTCCCATATGTATCGAAAGCAGCTATAGCACACACACACACACACACACACACACAGAGTGTGTGCGTAGGTGTGTTTGTCACGGAGAACTTGACTTTCTTTTTTCCCATATGTATCGAAAGCAGCTATAGCACACACACACACACACACACAGAGTGTGTGCGTAGGTGTGTTTGTCACGGAGAACTTGACTTTCTTTTTTCCCATATGTATCGAAAGCAGCTATAGCACACACACACACACACACACAGAGTGTGTGCGTAGGTGTGTTTGTCACGGAGAACTTGACTTTCTTTTTTCCCATATGTATCGAAAGCAGCTATAGCACACACACACACACACACACACACACACAGAGTGTGTGCGTAGGTGTGTTTGTCACGGAGAACTTGACTTTCTTTTTTCCCATATGTATCGAAAGCGTCTACAACAGAGAGAGAGAGAGAGAGAGAGAGAGAGAGAAGAGAGAGAGAGAGAGAAAGCATAGGGCATATATAAAATATAGGCACGTCAGACTTAAGAAGACTCGATACAATATATATATACACAATATATTATACATATACATGTGTATGCACGCACATATAGAAAGACAGAATAGTACAGGATATATTCTGCAGCCATATACACACACACATATATATATACTGAGCTTTATGCGGGATCGTTAAAAAGGCGCTATATAAGTGATCAGAAACATTCAAATGCATGCATGGTTATTGTGGTCTTGGGTTGCCAGTTCAGGAGCTCCTCTGAGAAGTTTTCTTGAATAGGCGCCATATAAATGTGCATTGACGATTACAATTACGATTAGTGTAACATTTGGCTGTAATTATATACGTTCATATATAATGTATATATATATATCCACACATACAATTATACAAATATGTGTATATATATATGTATGTGTGTATATATATGCAACGTTTCGTGCTTGTTATAAGCCGAAGAGACCAACGATCATAGATATATGAGATCAGTTTGTGATCGAACTGCCATATTTGATTGGCAGCAGTTGTGCCCCCTATGTGCCGATTGCGAGCAGCCTACTCATTAGACTCTAAGGTAATGCCTATGCATCCGACTAGGATGTCACCCGTTTGCGTCATGTAACACCACCACCACCGCCACCACCACCACCACCACCAGATGGAAATGGCTCTTCCCGATCGCATCGTTTTGCGAGAAGTCAGTGAAATCAGTTGAAATACTTCGTATCTGGCTGATCGATCGGAATTTTCCACACAGTTTTTTGGCAAATGTAGCTACGCAGACATGCATGTCTGTACGTATGAACGTATATTACTCATGAATGCCTGTATGCATGTATGTATGTGTGGACGATTGTATCGTAATCGTAATCCTAATCTAGAGATTTCTACAGCGCCCAACGGGAGCCACGTCGCGGGGACCAGCTTATTCACAGGCGCTCGTTAAAAACAAAATTGATAGGTAAAAGTGTTCGGTTCCAGGTCAAGATCCAGGAGTCAGACAGAGAGACAGCGTGGCAGCCACGGTGGGTGATGTTTGGGATTGGAGCGGAAAGAGGGATAAAAAGAATAGGGGAGTAAGGATAGGAACCGTGAAAGAGGAATGTTTAGTATGTATGTATATATGTACGTATATATGTATGTATTTATGTATGTATTATGTACTATGCATGTATTACGTACGTATGTATTATAGTGTATGTATATATGTATGTATGTATGTGTCTATGTATATATGTATCTATGTGTGTATGTGTAGGGTATGCATTGGCATACTGGACCTTTTTAAGCCAGGGAATTCGGTACCTGAATGAAAATTCAGGGGTCTGGGACTGCTTGCACCGAAGGCGTGAAACCCCGAACGATTAGGGGTTCTGGGTCGTAATACCGCACCGGAGCCCTGCTAGCAAACACATTCCGCTGAAATTCAACAGACTAGAACAATCGAATACGTGAAAAGCGCTAATCAGGTCTACTACCCAAGAATCATTGTCTAGGCCTCAGAGAGGGCCGTACCTCGGGACTTCCCCGGCCACGTATGCCACTATGTATGCATGTAGGCCTATGTCTGCAAACAGGAAAGCCTACTTTTACGTCGATGTGTTGCGTGAAGTGCGAATGAATCCTCTGAGACCCTGAAACAGGAATAAAAAGAACTCATTTGTTGGACTGGGACACAACGCGTCATTTCGTCGCGTCTGTCAAAGAGTCGAAGACAATGCAGACCACGATTTCATCTGATGAAAGGGGCTTGGACAGAAAGCGAGCGCATAGTAATGAACCATACATGGAAATGGCCAATTAACGAAAATGCCATTCCAATTCCACGCATTCACTGACGCTGCCCGGATGGAAGGAACTTTTAGGCAAGGTAAGGTCGAAGCCAACGGCTCTAGCAGCCATAAGATTTCCCTAAACTTCTCCCTTGAACAGCAGGGCCTGAAATTCAGTATTATTGTAATTGTAATATGTAAAGCCCTATTTGTCTTGCAGTAGGCTGCATTAAACACACTTTCGCATGACCCAGCTTATGTCAATAATCGTTCTAGATTTTTTGCTGCGGTTTCATCTGGAGTAACCATTGACTGACGCTTTGTGCGTTTTTATAACGGCGCTATAGAAGTCATTAGATTAGAGAGGATTATATAGCCACACCGTAGTGTTTGGCGCTAGTAGACATTAACTGTGTGTCCCTGGTCATGCCACTTCAAGCCTCGTGACCAATAATTGACTATTGTCGAACACTTTGAAGCTTTAAGCGGTTACCTTCAAAGTTATGCGAAACGTTTATCCATGAATGATGGTTCGTGGTTCCTTTGGATAGAATAGAACTACCGAGTAGTTATACTCCTTTGAACCGCAGCGAAATTCTTCAAACGATTCGCAAGCCCTTTGAAGTGGCGTCCAGTTTCTTCTCCGATGAAAGCCTATGTTCTATTGGGAAAGGTACAGGAAGAGATGATCGAAGAAACCAGGAAGACGAAAACAAGGAAGATGAAGCAGAGTTGTTTTGTGGAATTTCAAATATGTCAGAGCGATGAGCAAGAAGCAAAGACGATTATGATGGGAAGAAGGAGAAAGAGGAGGAGGAGGAGGAGAGGTAGGAAGAGGAGGAGGAGGAGGAGGGGAAGTAGAGGAGCAGGAGGAGGGGAAGAAAGAGGAGCAGGAGGAGGGGAAGAAAGAGGAGCAGGAGGAGAAGGCGTAGGAAGAGGAGGAAGAGGAGAAGGGGAAGGAAGTAGAGGATCAGGAGGAGCGGAAGGAAGAGGAGGAGGAGGAGAAAGAGGAGGAAGAGGAGGAAGAGGAGGAAGAGGAGGAAGAGGAGGAGGAGTAAGAGGAAGAGGAGAAGGAACAGAAGGAGGAAGAGGAGGAGGAGGAAGAGGAAGAGGAGGAGGAACAGAAGGAGGAAGAGGAGGAGGGGAAGGAACAGGAGGAGGAGGAGTTGGAGGAGAAGGAGAACGAAGAGGAGGAGGAGGAAGAGGAGGAGTGGAAGGAACAGGAGGAGGAGGAGGAGTTGGAGGAGAAGGAGAACGAAGAGGAGGAGGAGGAAAAGGAGGAAGAAGAGAAGGAGGAGGAGAACAAGAGAAAGGTGGATGGTTAGTGGTTGTCTGCAAAGCGGCGGTCTATGATACGTCAATTCTCTTTCCTCACTAGATCGTCGTTTCGTCAGCTGCTCTAAGATATCTCGAGATATCTCTCAAGTTGTTCTGGTGCAGAAATATGGATAAGATTACGAAAACAATAATATTAATGATGATGACGACGATGCAGGTGTTGTTGTTGATGATGATGATGATGATTATTATTATTATTATTATTATTATTATTATTATTATTATTATTATTATTATTATAACGAAGGCGGTGACGACGACGACGAGATGATGGCAGTGATGATATTGATCATTATATGAATGAATGAATGAACGAATGAACGAATGAATAAATAAATATACAAAAGAATAAACAAATGAACGAACGAACGAATAAATAAATATATGAACTAACGAAAGAATGAACGAATGAACGAACGAATGAAGGTATGAAAGAGTAAACGAATGAACGAATGAATTTGGTCCAATAAACAAATAAAAGCCAGAAAGCCTTCAGACAGTGGTGCGTACATTTCGGTGAGAACTGGTAATGCTTAGATCGCCTAATAGGTAGGCCGTAGTATAATCCAATGGAAGGAAGCGCGCTCCGTGTGGGCCCCGGGAATTGTATATGGCACCATATTGCATAGTGCAGTCGTAATACGTTATTTCCTGTGGCTGCAGAGGCTGCAGGAAGAGACCAGTTTGCATCCTGCAGATGGAGATGAGAGAAGTTTCAAAGGAGAATCTGCCAAAATAACGGCCAATTCTTGATCGAACGTCAGAGATAATTGGAAAACAGACGACGGTGCGTTCGTTTCAAAGCGGCCGTAGTTCTAATTTGCCACGAAAGAACAAATAGGGGGAGTGAAAGAAACGGAGACATAGATGGAGACAGACAGAGGCGGAGCCACAGACGGAGACTGAGATAGAGACAGACAGAGACAGACGAATGATATGGCTTCAACAGAGACAGAGAGACACAGTGGTATAGTAGGACACACATACACATAGAAAGACACATAGACAGACGTTCAGACAGACAGACAAACAAGTACTCTGTAAGAAAAAGTGTAGACCACTTTGTCTACAGCTAATGTTGAGCGGATTTTGCAACACTAATGTGGATGTTTGTGCAACAAAGTGTGGACATTTTTGTGCAACACTAAGTGTAGCAAAAAATATGCAACACTCAATGTGGATTTTTAATGCAACACCAATGTGGACTAATATTTCTTCTTTAAAGAAGGCATAAATTTGTTGCTAGAAAATGAATCTTTTAGTATGTTAATATAAGGCAAACACAAACATGTCACAAAATATGCAGTTTATATAGTTAAACTGTTACTGCCATTCAGAGACACCCAAAGTGACCCCGAATTTGACGTAAGTACAATGTCCGATTTCAGAAATATCCTAGACGACAGTATGTGGCTCGAGATTTTTGGAGTCAGGTTGACAGTCCAAATCTATAGGTTTACGGATTAAGCACATGGAAAATACTGGTCGCTCGATGCAGTGAATTTCGTATACGCATGAATGAAATCATCGAAACCAGTGAAGCACACGATTTCGGTTGACTCAGTAAAGTCAGCAGAAGCGGACTCGAACGGAAAATGTCTCTTAAATTATAATATCTGACTGAACAAACAGTTTAAATCCCGGCTGAAATAAACATTTTTTAGCATTAGATTTTGTGGTAATCGTAAACGCTTATATGAGCCGCCAGCGAGATGCCGACCCGATAGCACCATTCACCAATTGTATAGCCAGTTTCATGACTTCATGTCCTATGCGCAACGAGCTTAATTTTTCGGACTTCTGAACAATGGTGCTCTTTCATGTGTCAGTTAATTTTTGTTTTCTATGATTTTGATGTTTTCTGCGTTAAGTAAAGATGTTCACTTTTGGATCTTGACCTGGAACCGGAGCCTTTTTGCCTATCGATTTTGTTTTGACTGAGCGCCTGTGAATAAGCTGGTCTCCGCGGCACGGTTTTCGTTGGGCACTGTAGAAATCTCGGAATTACGATTACGATTACGATACATGATGCATATTCATTTTACAGTAGAATAATATGACGTCATGCAGACGGGCGTATCTGCCGCAATCTGTTGTTTTCGTTTTAGCCACGCGTGGTCTGGCGCGAAGTTTCGTTCTTTTGTGTTTGGTGCTCGCTGGATTGAAAGCAAAACTATTTAACCGTAATTCTTATTCTGTTTTTCTTCAGATTTATATTATTGTGTTTTTAAAATGTTTGTTACGTATGTGACATTTGCGAGCCATCTTACCCGCTTTTCAGAGCCCGTTTGCAAAGACAATAATGTTGGCGAGCTGCGAATCCATGTGCGTTGTAGGCCGTGCAAAGTTCTTTCCGTAAACTATTCAGTCTGTTTCTTCACATTGTAAGGTCTCATATAAAACCCACGGTGCATATAGTTTCCAGATCTCCAGTAGACGTTAGAATGGAATGTGAAGGTAGTTCAGGGACTGTTGACCCAAATCATTCCAGTATGGCTGAAATTAATCCCAAACCTGATGTGTGATTTGCGTGATAAGGGTATTGTGAAATAGAGACCACTAAAACCTTTCTTTCAGTATCATGTAGCTTTGCCTCAAATGCCGGCATACTTATAGTATCGGGGACCGCTCTGTTTTGGCCGTTGCTTTTCGGCGCCCGCTCGCTGAAAGCCTCGTCCCAAATTAGAGCGGTCCCCGATACTATAAGTATGCCCAAAAACCTTGTCTTTATTTTGTTTAGGCATGATATTACAATTAAAGACGTGATTTTGAAATACAAATTTTGTTACCGTTGTATTTAGACAAGACCGGCCATGTAAAGAGGAGAAGATTGCAATGGCTAGATCCATTACAGACTCATTTCCAGTTTTCCGTGATGTAAGTACTATTTAGGACTGTTTTTACCTTGCTGCTCTTTGATTTAATTTTTGTTTTCTACTTTATCCTAGAAGGTTATGGCTTACTCATCTTAATCTGTCAATTTCAAGTTTTTCAAAACACTGAAGAGGTTGCTCATTTCATTTTTTAATGTGGCAAGTGCTTGGTGAGGCATATGGGGCATGGAATGCAATGGGAGATAATACTTATGGTTTTGAAAGTGATTGAAGAGGAGAGGAAGTTGGGAGTGAATATGTCCAAGACTGCAAAACCTTAACTTTGGCAATACTTCCATGTACACATTACTTTTTTGCACGTTACAGAAATTTCTTCTGTACTGTTTCACAGGAGAGGTTCTGTGATCCAGTGTCGCATACAGGTCATCTTGAAGCATCCATTCGATCCAGGCGGTCAAGAAATGCCTTAATAAAAACGCTGTGGACTCATCCACATAAAGCTGGGTTAGTTGTTTTCCTTTTAAAAATAAAATTAGGGATGCATATTACATGCACTGCCATTCAAGTAATTACTTCTTTAAAATTTAGGGATGCATATAACCTGAACTGCTGCTGGAGGACAGTGTGTAGTGCTTCGTGAAGTTTCAGTAGAGTGGTGCTAAATGTCTTCTCAACTACTGACTTGTGTAGTTTTTAAAATCTCAATTGCAGTTGTATGTGTAAGATGAGATGGTAAAAAGAAAGGGTAAGATATGGTAAAGTGAAAAGGACATTTTTATAGCAGCCTTTAACAGTAATAGTTGATGACAGACTTTTTTTAACAGGCTGGGAGTCTTGCTTTTCTTTCAGTTACATCCATCACTTGAATTTCAGCAGATGAAGGAAAGGATACTAACTTTAGCTGCTTTTCTTTCAGTTACACAGAGCATGTTTTTAAAATGCCAAAGGCCAGTTGCACTGACTAGTCAGTTGCTGCAAATGGCAATAAGGCAATTTGTGATGCTTATTTCTCAAGCATGACTGTGCTGTTTTAGATTGGAGAGGAATTTTGGCTGTAACCTCTGCTGAAAAGTCGTTGACAGTTGAATTTCAGCAGATGAAGGAAAGGATACTAAATTTAGCCGCTTCATCGACTTTAACTCGGGACCTTCTTAACAACATTACTAAAGACTATGATGAAGGTATGTTGATGTCTCAGTTCCTTTTAAAGTTAATAAATGTTGCCATTTGCAATGTAGCATGCTTTTCAGTCTCTTTTAGTCTATCCTAAGTTAGTTGGCATGTTACTGTGTTTTAAGACATACTTGTCATTTCTGCACTGATCCAGTTCACAATGCATTGGCCATTCTTTGGATGAGTATTCTTTCACATGCTACCTGTTTCTTGGTTGTATGCTCTGTTTTATTCGTTGCAGCTGAAATTAGCATTTTATTGGTTCTTGTAAGTTACAAACTCATCGTGCCTTGATTTACATAAAAGGGGCTATTTATTTCTGGAGTTTTACCTACCACACTGCATCCAAGAGAGACTGAAGAAAATATTTAACAAAGTGAATCTTTCAATTTTTTAAAATTAATACAGTATAAGATGTTACTTTATAAATAATCTGATATTTTACATTATAAATAATTGACCCTGGCTGAGCACCAAATTCCATGTGTTGCTTCAATTGCTGTATATTGTGGCAAGTGTGGACCTGGTTTCTAGTTGGCCAGACTACTGATATTCACTTTTCAAAGGTATCACGATGAAAGATCTAAAAAAACTTAATTGATTTCCAAATTCCATGACAAGGGCCATGACAAATACTGCTTACCAAAACAGTATCCCTGCATTACAGTCACTGCACTGGCTCTGAACAACTACTTAGAATATGATTTTGTAATTTTGCTCTTGTCTCTGTAGGACGAAACAGTGGATGGTGCACTTGAGAGAATGGCCGACGAAGGGAAACCTCGGCCAGCTCTATTTCGAATACAGAATACTTGTTATGTGAAGATGGATATCGCGGCAGCTACACTGGCTGCCTGTCAGCTCCAGAATCGCTTACAAGATAGCTCTCCTCACACGCAAGACTCTCGACCAATCAACCAGCTTACCTGTCATCATCCTTACATCGCTACCTACCATCCAGGTCTCTGCGATCAGCTACACAAAACCTTCTGTCTTTCCCTGACATCCGAGACTTTCGGTCTGATTTCTCACGACGCGGATTCAGCAACTCAGCACCAGCCATTTGGAACAGCCTTCCTGTTTACATTACTCACGACAATATCTCACTAGACACATTCGTAAAGCGGCTAAAGACCTATCTGTATCGTCTTGCTTTTGTTGTCTGACATGCAACCCACCCACGCCTACGATTCCTCGCTCAGTCGATGGACATATGGCGTGTTAACAAATGCATTACTTACTTACTTACTTACTTTGCAGTGATCTCCAATAAGCATCATACTATATAATAGTACGGGCTCTCGGCCCATGGATCATGATGATGATGATGATATAATAGTGACATTCATTTTACTACCTCAAATGGACCAACTTCTGTTCAGTGATTGATGATTTGTTTTTAAGCTTTATGTGAACTGTGATAACCCTTAATTTGTGATTAAAAGTTGTCATTTAGCCTAATAAATTGTAGTTAATGATTTGCTTATTATGTAATGAGTTCAGCACGTTAGTACGTCCATGTAGTAATAATTAAACACGGCTGCGTATAGGTAGATACAACAGTAAATCAATGCAGAAAACGTATAACATAACTATATGCAGCTCCACAAATGTGGCAAATTCCAATCTATAAATTTAGCTCCTAAACCACTAAAATGTATTTGCAGCGCCACATAAATGTGGACACGACCGCTACATAAATGTAGAGATGCCGCAACACAAATGTAGACATTACTAGTACATAAATGTAGAGATGCCGCAACACAAATGTGGACATTATTAGTACATAAATGTAGATTCCGCACTACATAAATGTAGACATTATTAGTACATAAATGTAGATGGAGAACTACATAAATGTAGAGATAGCACTACATTAATGTAGACATTCTTGCTAAATAAATGTAGCCAAAATGCAACACCGATGTAGACCTCGTTCTCTACAAAAGTGTTGCAATTTGTGTCTACACTAGTGTAGACTGCCGGCTCGTCTACAAAAAGTGTTGCATAGAGGTCCACACATTGCCGATGAGCCAGACCTCAACATTAAGTGTTGCATAGAAGTCTACACTTGTAGACCGATTCTCTACACTATTTTTAAGAGAGTAGAGCGTTGGAGGAGAGAAACAGACAGAAAGTGACTGAGAGAGACAGGCTGACATACACAGACAGAGGCAGAGACACTGACGCAGACAGACAGACAGACATACATACATACATACAGACAGGCAGGCAGGCATGCAGGCAGAGACAGACAGACATACAGACATACAGACAGACAGACATACAGACAGACAGGCAGGCAGACAGGCAGACAGACAGACATACAAATATACACACATACATACAGGCAAGCAGGCATAGACAGACATACCTACAGACAGACAGACAGACAGGCAAACAGACAGACATACATACAGACAGACAGACAGACAGACAGGAAGCACGTTTTCTGTCGACGTGTTCTAAGCCAAAGCGAAAGATAAACGGCTTCAGTTTCGTGGAATGTCGAGTCTGTCGTTATGCATACAAGGGCTGACTGATAGCAGAACAACTGCCACCGCCTCTTTCTATCAAAGATACAGACAGAAAGACAAAGGATGGTTCAGCAGCAATAACTTCTTTCGGCATAGCATCAGATGCGCAAATAATTTCTTAAGGAACGAGATTTCTAAGGTACCTCTCTTCTCTCAGCATCGCAAAATTAGGATCAAACGTCCTCATATTGTAAATTTATCGTTTTTCTTTTCAAATGGAAACTCTTTAGCGCTATTTAGAAATACGTATGCCTGTTGTATTGTGCTTCGTACACTAAAGCAACTTGTATGAAAGTATGTATGTATGTATGTATGTATGTATGCACGTATGTATGAATGTATGTATGTATGTGTGTGTGTGTATATCAAGGCACTTAAAATGTATCCAGTCATATTAACGTCTCACTTAAAAATGCCGTCAATGAATAGAGACCATATCAATCTCCGACGAAATGACCATATGACGAAAAACGCAGATGCTTGCAGAAAGCTTTTTCCGTTTATATTGTCCATACAATTTCCTTTCCTACGCTGGCTGCATGCTCCGTTGACCTGCCTTTTCAAGCGATCATTCGTTGCAAACGCCGTCGGCTCTAGGACGGCTAATGAATGCATGACACGCATTCGATACTAACACCGCGTTTAGACTGATTATTATTATTAATATATCGCAATGCATTCAAGGTTTTTCTTTATGAAATCAATCTCTGTCGTGTTTAGGCTTATCATCATGATCATCGTCATCATCATAATCGTCATCATCATCATCGTCATCATCATCATCATCATCATCATCAACTTTATCTTCATCTTCATCATCATCGTCATCATCATCATCACCACCACAATCATCAACATCAATATTGTCAATAATAATAATAATAATAATAATAATAATAATAATAATAATAATAATAATAATAATAATAATAATAATAATAATAATAATAATAATAATGGTAATAATAATAATAATAATAGTAATAATAATAATAATAACAATAATATGTATACTAATATGTATAATAATATGTATAATAATATGTAACCAGTAACAGCACTAACTGCCCTGGTGAATACTCCCTTGGGAGGGGTTTGCCCTGAGGAGCTTCGCATCATCCTTTTTGGTGACACACTTTGCTCTACGCAAAAAATCGGGTGGTCTGCGCCAGATTGTAATTGGATATATACTGGCGCAGAATAGCATCAAAATGTGCCAACATATTCGCTGGCTCAAAAGTAACGGCCTATCTATCACCCCGATGGATGGGAGTGGAAGTCAATGGTGGGTGAGAGGCAGCGGTTCATGCAAGCAGATGTTTCCTTGAAAGTATGCAGCAAAATTCTATACTTGTCAAATTAGATTTTGCATCTAACAGACTTTTCGGGGATCGAATGCTTTCTGCGCTGTACGGTTTTCTGCTAGAGCTAGCTCCTTATTGCCATCTAGTCTATGCTGAAGCTATTATGCTGAAGTTTGGCAACTTTCCTTTGTCATCGCAGATGGGTCCACAACAAGGAGACCCTGTGGGCCCACTCCTCTTCTAGCTACCGCTTTAGCCAGTTTTGTTGAAACTGTCTTCCTTCACCCTCGGCTAACTTATTATTATTATTATTATTATTATTATTATTATTATTATTATTATTATTATATTGGTATGTATTCAATAGGTTATTGTATTGGAGTGCATTCTAGTTTATTTCTATATAATAGCAAATACAGGAGTCCGACAAGAAGACACCTTAAACCTCCAGACTTACTTTGTTACTCAGATACCGTCCAGCAAATGTCGGAGGGTCAAGTGATGATCACTCATCCAACTACTAATCGGACCCAACTCCTCTAAACTTCAGTGCGTCTGCAAGCGTCGTATCAAGAAGGAATTAACCGACCATGCACGCACCAACCACATGCTAGCATAGACGATCCTTTACCAGTAATAAAAGCATGGCTTGTCACGCCCACAGTTTCATTCACTGCCTCCATATAAATTTACGACGCAGATGTTTCACTTGTTGAACAGATTTCGCCAACTAAACAAACCCTATTTATCTCCAGAGAACAGAAGACGGCGTGAGATCTGCTATTGTTCCATGCACCCCGCAATAATAACACAGACAAGCTTGCGCCAATGCATTCATCGACGTGGCTGGGGACAGATGATGCAAATACAATGCAATACAATATAATGCAATACAATACAATGCAATGCATTATAATGCAATGCAATACAATGCAATGCAATACAATACAATGCAATGCAATGCAATACAATGGAATGCAATGCATTATAATGCAATACAACACAATGCAATGGATTATAATGCAATACAATACAATGCAATGCATTATAATGCAATACAATGGAATGCAATGCATTATAATGCAATACAATGGAATGCAATGCATTATAATGCAATACAATACAATGCAATGCATTATAATGCAATGCAATACAATGCAATGCAATACAAAACAATACAATACAACTATAATTTAATAATGCCCTCCTTACAAAGTTCAGAAGTGCACATTGAAGCCGGGAAACAGGTAACATTAAGAGCCATAAACGGACTGAGAGAGGTAAACTTTCAGCTTGCAATGGAGAGGAAGATATTCTTTGCAAATGTTGCGTTGCTGGACTCTATAGCCCATACATATATTATATATGTTTTATATGCAATATTGCATTGTTGGACTCTGTATACATATACTTCATATATATTATGTATAGTACAACAATGTGCAATATATATATATATCCTGATAGGTCTATATCTAGATATAATATAAGCTTATAGACCTCTGCAGTGCTGTATATATCCTATATATATACTCTATATAGATATAGTTTATATATATTATCTCAAATATTGTATTGTTGGCTTCTATATACATGTATTACATATAATGTATAGTCCAACAATGTGCAATATCTATATAATAGTAGGTCTATATCTAGATATAAGAGGCTATAATAGATCTTCTATGATATACATATACATACGTATACTCTATATACATGTATTTTATACATATTATATAAAATATTGCATTGTTGGACTCTTCTATATACATACTATATATATACAGCAACAATGTGCAATATATACATATAAATAGATATATCTACATAGGTCTATATCTAAATATAATTTCTAGATCTTCCATGGCACAGTTCTTTGATGTGGCGGTGCTGATGTCTTCCGGACGAAGGATTCACGCCCCGTTGAAGCAGCTTAGGCTGAGCCTTGCGCCGATTGTGACAGGTGCCATCGCGGGGAACAAAACGGATGGTCACGTGCAACCACCATGCATATGAAATCACTGACAGATACGATAAATCCTCTGGACGAGCTTACTCATTGGAAAGCGTCATGTGCAAGTGGCATTCTTGACTAGCAAGCACGACCGTTTCGGCTATACATTTAATACGTTTAACACACTTACTGCATAAGGCTATGTTACAAATCCTTCATAATATTTCACATTGAGCGAATATAATGACAGATTGTCAGGAACTGTACTTAAACTAGGTACGTAGTCTGTAACTCTTGTTGTAAATATAATCTGTGATAGTGACGTCAGAGAGCTCGTGAGTAAACCTTGGAGTAAGACACGTGGTTACGTGGCTCCATTGTGACTCTGAGTTTGACATATATATATATATATTATATATATATATATACACACACACACATATACATATTGTTATCTCATAGCTTAAGTAGTGGTAAAATGTTATTGTGCACAATAATCATGATTTGTTAATTAATTTATTTGCAATGTATAAGCTGACACTGGCACTTCATGTGGCATGCAGTCAGCGAATGTACAGCGCCTTTCTTTTCGGCCTCGGCTGCACTGTGGCGCTCTATAAATCGTATTATTACTACTACTACTACTACTACTACTACTACTATTATTATTATTATTATTATTATTATTATTATTATTATTATTATTATTATTATTATACGATTAAAACTACTCTGTAATATAGACTGTTTACATGCAGAATGTTTACCTATAGTGTTGCCTGGAAAGACTATAGATAGAATAGATAGATGTCAAGTTAGAGCACTCTAAACGTGAAAGTCATAGCTCTATATTAGACTAATTCTCGGTTTCATATTAATTAGTTATTTCAGTTTCTAGAAATGAATAATCGTGCGTACTTACATGTTGGCAGCTTGCCCTATATATGCCTCGATAGGATTACTGAGAAATTCCCATTATTCCAAAATGTCCACTATTAAAACCTATTAACAGGTACCTCGGGCCAAAAATATTAATATGAATATTAGGATCTTATTATTATTATTATTATTATTATTATTATTGTTGTTGTTGTTATTATTATTATTATTATTATTATTACTGTAATAAAAATTCTTTTGCTTTTGTGCTTATACAACACAGAGGCGGCATCTACCGCAAAGTCCGACCTGTGAACAAACAAAATGAGAACATCACACGTCTGCTCGATTCACTTCTGATTGGATATAACAAACATCTGCGACCGGATTTTGGCTGTACGTATAATTATTACCTTTGTCACGTTAATAAAAAATAATACTTATTAATATTATTATTATTATTATTATTATTATTATTATTATTATTATTATTATTATTATTATTATTATTATTATTTGCTCCAGGTAATTATGATCCTTTGGGACTTAATTGTTTTGTTATAGTCCAAGATATGACACTGAGAGAAGGTGACATAGAGGATTTTCCCCAGAAAAGACATTTTGCCGAACTAGCGGGCGGATGCTCTGTGGAGAATAGGCTAGTGATATATATATATATATATATATATATATATATATATATATATATATATATATATATATATATATATATATATATATATATATATATATATATATATATATATATATATATATATAAAGCCAATTCTGTTGCAGGCATCGTTGTCCGACGTTGTGTTTCTCTGTCCGAATTTATATACCGAAACCGCTTCGCGTGTGTCGGAAGAAATTTACCGACGTCATTCTCTCGTCACTCTTACGCCATATCCGGCGCATAAGACGCCTTTCTAACCGGATGTGTTGCAGAGACGGTGTTTTGTCTGCTGCATGTCCAGTAAATGCAGACATATAAACAATTTGTCCAGCCTTCGAGCGTTTAGAGTTTTTGTAATGATCCGATGCAAGCCTCTTTGTCAGCAGCGGTTGTGGTCGTCTGGTTTCCTTCGTCTGCTGTTCTGCTTCCGTTTGTTTGCGCCTTTTTTTGCAGTCGACGCACGAATCACGTGACGTACGTCGTCCGCACAGCGGAAGCCAGTCAGTGCAGCCTTCTTTCTTAATTCCTTCTCGTGTTGTCATTCCTGCGATTTCTATCGGCATAGTGTTCTGATATCATATATCCAACTCGATATACAGTGTCTATATGATTTATGCACACACACAAACACACACACACCGTTACCCATTGTCATTCGCCGTTTTTGAAGTAGAATTAGTAAAAGCCCCATGAATCGATTTATTTAAGGCGCTCCGGTATATATATATCTTTAGAGGGCTTGTTTACATACATGTTTTTGTGTATGGGAAGACAATGTTCAACCCAGTCTGCGTGCAGACCTACAAAGATTACCTAAATATATTTATGGAATCTTCCCCATGGAGAAGAAATCTGTTTTATTTATAGATCATCATTATGTAGTCCTATACCTCCATCTTACTCTTTGACATGTGGAGATAAAAGATAACTTTTATGGTCACTCCGCCTTCATTTTAAAACAGCTGTTGCTCCATAATGCCACTCCTTCCTAAGCGATCATTCGTGATGCCAATATCTACCTCCTTAACAAGCACCGAACACTATCTAGGTCTTATATATCAGCGCTAGATAGCAATGGCTGTGCGTGCATAAATTTATCTGAAAATCGTCAATGATTCCCGAACATGAAGATTTTGGACATTCATCTATCCTGCTTTACCCATTGTTTGGGAATGAAAATTGGCTGCAGACAAAAGACCCATAATAAGATGACGATCACATAAGGCGAGAACAACCGACTGACCGACCCCCACCCACCCACTGTCACACCGACCGTCAGGCAGACAGACGCGCAACACCAACCGCCTGACAGACAGACCGATTGACAGACCGACCGACAGACAGTCAGACAGACAGTCAGACAGACAGACACGTAACACCGAGCGACTAACAGAGATACAGATAGACAGACAGATCTACCAACTGGCAGACAGACAGACAGACAGAGAGAAGATTGTTGTATTAAGAGCACCATTTGATGAGTCATTTGTCAATTCATTTTCAATATCAGTCAGAATTTCCGGAAAATTCAGTCTACAACTGCAATAATTCAAGCCGCGACAACAGATACAAGGATAACAATACGTACTCTAGTCGTAGACGATAATATTATGATAATACATGTATGTATAAATGCTTCACGTGGACTTCCTAATGCTATATATAGATTCTGTATATAAGCTGTTTTAATAATGTATGGGTTTCACTTCGACTTTCTAAGGCTGTATGTCTTCTGTACAAAATAAATTGACTATGTAGGATATTTTTTCTAGAGGTTTGATTTGTGAAATTCATTCACTAAAACATCCAGTTTCAAAGTGAATTTTTTGGTAATTCTTCACAAGTTTAGCAGTTGAAATTCAACTGCGTCAGCCAACTATTTGAGTTGAAAGTCGATTATTTAAGTCAAGTATTAAATTTTAAGTTGGAATTCAACTCTCGAATCAACTACTTAAGTAGGTAGGAAGTCAACTATTTAAGTCAACTATTTAAATTGAAGGTAAACTATTTAGTTACTAGTTTAACATGTAACATTTCTAATATAAGGACTATATTTGGACATCTTCCCTATGCACAACGGCATATTTTTAATAAGCTGTCGACATGTACATATCATATCTATAGATCTGTGTAAGTATTCCTAATCGCAATAGTAAATGCATATTTATGTAGCGCCTCTTCAAGAAAACTCCTCAGAGATGCTCTGTATACCTGACGACACGAGATTACAGTCAAATAAAACGGTCTTCAACTGCTGGCGGACTAGAGGCAGAGAAACAACAAGATAGCTCATGTCGCAAGTTGCATGACAGTCTGTTCCAGAATGTTCCAGAATTACACATGTATATATATATGTATCACTAAATACATCGGCCTACATGTATCTATAGATCGATATATATATATATATGTATATGTATATATTGTAACCAGAGATCTTTCATATATACACGCTAACATGATGTCCACTATGGATTTATGTCCGCTCTACGTCTTTCCACGCACAAACACTGAACAAAATACTTTATGCATAACATATATATATATATTTGCTTATGCATAACATATATGTATTTACATGTGTATGTATATAAGACTGTGGATTATTGAATTTTCCACACGAAATTTCTCCCAGTGGGTCTGACATCTACGTAGCAGTAATTGTATATAAGCCAGGGAAGAACTTGGTTCTTCGATGGAATTTTATCTCGTCTTCCTAATCCCTCGATATTCTGTATCTCGCTCAGCTGCCAAGATTTATCAGCGTTTTATGCCGAGTTGTTTTTAACCAGATCGCTAAAAAATTTTCCCCTTCGGATTTGCCGCCGCTGAGTCGGCAATTGTTCATCTAAACTTCATATAAACTTCAAATTATGCGGATATTTATAGGGACATCATCTTCCCCCCCCCCCAAACGCGGCCTCGTTCTGGGTTTAAGGTCGAGTCAGAGATCGGTTCGAGCGCAGCTATTTGTGGGGATGATTGATGGGGTCAGACGAAATCGGGTCAAGGGCCAAATTTCCGGACGTGGTGGACCTGTCGGGTGGATTGGTTTTTGATACATGCATACGTGTGAATAATTGAATATATGTATTGAGATAATGATATAGCGCCCTCTTTGTCTACGGATGTCTCAATGAATTTCCATTGGAGATAAATAATCTTTGTGCTCACTTCAGTTCAGTTCCATACAAGGCGCTGAAACATGGATATCGTTGTTTGTGAATGATACAGCATCAGTCTTCCCATTTCTCTCAGCTTAAACACAACCCACCCTAGTCTCCTCTCCCTCTTCTCTCTGGTAACCGGACTTGGTTCTTGACAAGGCATCTTTGGAGACAACCCACGGACTTGACGCAGCGCTCATGAATAAGCTGGTGCCCTGCGCTTAGCTTTAAAGTAGCGCTTTAAAAATTTCGAGCTTACGATTACGATTACGATCATCAGACTCACACCGCACCATACTTTCAGTCTGTCTTCAGTTGACCCTTGTCAGATCTGTCATTTTACAGAGCCCTTTAACTGTTCCGAAAAGGCGCCATATAAACCTGTAGTTTCGTTCTAACCCATTACGTTACATTCCATTACAATCCATTACATCACATTGATTAAATGACATTACAAATGCAATTTGTTCCATGTTTGTTGTAAATGTTATTACAGCAATTCCCATTTATCTGTTCCTACACAGCGCAGCCTTTGGAAGTCGTGACGAACATATTGATTAGAAGCATGGGACCAGTGTCAGAAGAAGATATGGTACGTCTCTCCTTTTTCACCCTTTTCACACTCGCACTCACTCACCCAATCACACACACTTCTACTAAAATTCACCAGAACTCACACCACCATACACATAAATACATACATGCATACATACATACATTCATACATACATAGATTACACGCATCCATACATACATACATACAAACATACATACACACATGCATGCATACATACATACATAGCATTACACGCATACATATATACATACATACATACATACATAGATTACACGCATGCATACATACATACATACAAACATAAATACACACATGCATACATACATACATAGCATTACACGCATACATATATACATACATACATACATAACATTACACGCATACATATATACATACATACATACGTACGTACATACATACATACATGCATGCATGCATGCATGCATAAATATATACATAGCATTAGACTGCACCATATTTCAGAGAATTTAATATCCTGCTAGCACAGTCCATTCACGTGGCGCCCATTCAAACAGCGGTGGTGAAGGATCTCACCCGATCAATTCATTGCAAAATAAGCATGGTCGAAGCCATACGGTCGCTGTAGAAAACACGCACATTTACATTTACTACGGTGCATAGCTCAACATCGCACTACAGTAAACACCATTCTAGAGCACAAACGGTTTCCCTTCCGTCAAGTTGAACTACGTGACTGCATGCAAACTGATTAAGAGCTCCGTCGGTCTTACACGACGAGCGAAGACGACGCCTTAAGCTGTAAGTAGCTGCAGTGACTCGTTTCCAGTGAGTAACACGCAGCCGACAATAGTAAACGAAGCCCGATTCTCAGTCGAACAATCACAGGAAGAAACACTTCGTTTTACGATCAACGATTTTACAGCGGATCGATAATTCGCCGGAGAGCCATTCTCTCGCTCTCCCGAAAAGGAATACAGCGCTGGTCTTAAAATATGCCTCTTCTGCTTCTTATCTCTCTTTCCACTCCAGTCCTAAGCATCACCCACCGTAGCCGCCACGCTGTCTCTCTGCCTGACTCTTGGATCTTGACCTGGAACCAAACCCCTTTTGCCTATCGATTTGGTTTTGACTGAGCGCTTGTGAATAAGATGGTCCCCGTGACGTGGCTTTCGTGTCTAATTATATACATATACACGTATGAATACACATATGAATACACATACGATTACATATACGATTACACATACGATTACACATACGATTACATATACGATTACACGTACGATTACACATACGAATACACATACGATTACATATACAATTACACGTACGATTACACATACGAATACACATGCACGTACAGGTACCCCGTACACATCTCCGTGCCCTTAAACATACAAATAAACATACTCATACACATTCACATACACATAATCATACATACACATATATTTATATTAGGCCTATGTGTATTTGTATATGTTGGGCCACATTGTGTTCATGCACTGTGCGTCCGAACAGAACAGTTGTTTATACGCAGAAGGTTAATGTGGGTCAGTTTATTGATGTGTTAAGGCGTCGGTTCGTACTTAAGGGGGTCGTTAGTCAACGGTCGTCAGTTTAGATGTGTAAAGCCGCTTGGATTTGACACAATACACACCTATATATATATATATATGTATATAGACAGACAGACAGACAGACTAAGGAACAAAGACAGAGGTATATTGCGACCGAAGACAAACAGACAGACATACAGACAGACAGACTAAGGAACAAAGGCAGAGGTATATTGCGACCGAAGACAGACATACAGACAGACTAAGGAACAAAGACAGAGGTATATTTGCGACCGAAGAGACAGACAGACAGCGACAGAGAAACAGAGAAACAGCGACAGACACAGAAAGAAACACAATAGACATAGAAAGACAGAGACAGATACAGGCAGAGAGACAAAAACAGACGGATAGACAGACGTAGACACTGAGACAGACAGACAGATTGAAGCAGAGGCAAGAGGTACAGACGGAAACAGAGAAAGTAACAGAAACAGAGACGTACACAGCGGGACAAGGAGAGACCGAGAGATGGAGAAATATACAGAGACAAAAAGACAGACTCTCGACCAAATAGAAAGACAAGTGCGGATGCAGCATCTGCCACTGCTTCAGTCTCCTCCATCTTTCTTCAACGGTGTCAGCTTGCGGACACGCGCCGGAAATGTGGCTTCAAACTTCAAGAACCGTTTCATTTGTCAGTCGTCAATTCTGGCGAACGAAGATGGTTATTGATTCCAGCTGGTCCAATCCTTAATCGAATCCGAAGGATTGCTACGAAGCTTTTACTGCTGTGCAATATATGTCGACGCGATGTAAGATAACGACATACTAAAAGCAATCTTTGTACACACACACACACACACACACACATATTTTTACGATATATTCCTATTTGCAAGGAAAAAATATATATATGCTTTGTGTGGAGGAAAATACAAATCGAACACGTCAACCGTAAAAAGAAATATGCGTGGCGCTATATATTGACGTAAGAAAGGCAGAGGACACTCAGCTGTTAAGGCCATTGACCGACTGACCTTTACCGTACAAAGTAGGATGAGGAGCAATGGCCTATATATATTTGGAAAGGGTGTTTAATGATATGACATTTGTAAGTAAGTAGGTGAGTAGGTAAGTAAATAGGTAGATGGGTAATGTAATGTAGCAGAACATTTCAATAACGCCTCTTAGGAATCTCATGTGTGTATGTAGGTAGTGGAAAGATAGGTAGGTCGATAGGAAGGTCCACGGTAGGTAATTAGGTAGGTAGGAAGGTATATGTAGGTTTGGAGATACATGTAGATAGGTATGTATATATGTGTGTGCATGTACGCATGTGTGTATGTATGTATGTGTGGTAGTGTTTATTTCTTGCAACACCAGTTTCACGTTCGGATCGCAGTGTGCGATTTTCAATCTTTTATTTGAGATTGTCTTTCAATCACACGAATATAATATATGGTCTGTTGCAACGCGAGCGAGATTCGGAGCAAGGACCTAGTCTGCGACGAACTTTACTCTACCCATAACGATTACTGTAGCGCCAGAAGACGCTAGCCTATCTTCTCTACATTCTGCTACGACCTTTCTGCATGACGTCTGAACTCCGACTGCTTCTCGATGTACTGCTCTCTCTGACGAGACTCACATGCAGTTCTCCCAGTCTGCACCTTCATCTTGGTCGAACGGCCGAGCAGTCCTCCTCTTCTGGTCTTCTCTGCGGATTGACTGACTGACCCCTATGTGCAGTCTGCGAGCTCTTTTCTACCTGAATCCTCTGAACTCTGGGCGCATTCCTTCTGGGCCGGTCAGTACCCAAGACCCGAGCTGATATCAGCTGTCGTGTGCCTTTTGGTTCTGATTCTCCGAAGTCAATTGTATAGCTGTGGACATCCATCTGGCTATCACGTGGACCTCTCGTGCTTAGCTGCAAAGCCCCCTGATGTACCTGGAGATTGCTTGCTACCTGTGGATTGCTCAGCTTACTCCAGCGGAATCCTTTTGACTAAGCTACACTCCTGCTGCATTCCATAGCTCACCTGCATTGCTACCAACAATAGCCCTTCCACACAGTGTAACTTTCGGCCCGTCCGTTTCTAAGAATCTGACCTCTGTAGCTTAGGGCTACTGGCTAGCTGTGTTGCTGCTCTGAACTAAGGTCCTAATAAATTATTCGCCTCACTGCCTACGCACTACTGAGTAAGTCTGGTAATCTACTGACGACTACTACTACTTTACTTACTTACAAATATACCTGAACTAGCTCGGTTATATATGTATGTATGTAGAGCCTACGTGTGTATGTATGTATGTATATATACGTATGCATTTATGTATGCATGTATGTTTGTAAGTGACTGTATATAGGTAGCCAAGTAAATATGTAAGCAACCAGTTAGACTTAAGTAAGTAAGTAAGTAAGTAAGTAAGTAGTAAGAACGAATTAAATGAGAAATCAAGTAAGTGCGTGAGTACCTAAAAACTTTTGGATCTATGGTGGACAACATGTGACATGTTACAATATGTGTTCGTAACTTTGCAACTGCACAGATGTTTTCAATGGACTGCTACTTTCGCCAGAACTGGCGGGACACGCGGCTGACCTTCGTGCCCTACGGGAACATCACGGAGCTGCGACCGAGCATCAAGATGCTCGACGAGATCTGGAAGCCAGACACGTTCTTCCTGAACGGCCAGAGCTCCTACCTGCACACGATCACCTACTCGAACAAGTTCTTCCGCATTGGCAGCAACGGAGCAATCCACTACTCACAAAGGCATCCAGTCCATCCTCCTTTAATCTATCTTGTATCCCCTTCTTTCCTTAATTTCTCTAATTCCAAACACCACCACTGTAGCCGTCTGAATACCTGCCTGCCTGACTTTTGGATCTTGACCTTATGTCTATCGATTTTGTTTTGACTGAGCGCTTGTGAATAAGCTGGTTCCTGTAACTTAACTTTCGTTGGGCGCTGTATAAATTTCGAGTTTACGATTACGATAACAATATTTGCGCTGTCAGTTTTGACATTAACACCACCCCCTAAGCTCCCATAGGCTTGACAGAATTGCAGTCGAAATGCACACTCCGTTGGCTGGGTTCTAAGTGTGTGCGAGAGCCCTCCGGCTTTGGCTTTCTAGTTATCTGAGCATCATTTGCTTACAGATGACGTTTTGTTCTTAATGAACTTAAATACCAAGTTTAATATCAACTTTACTGTCTGTCTGTTTCATATAAGCTAATGTAAGCTTATGTAATGTAAGCTAATGCAAGTTTAATGTAAGCTTAATGTAAGCTAATATAAGCTAATGAAAGCTAATGTAAGCTAATGTAAGCTAAATGTTAGTAAATTTTCTCGCAGGTTAACCGTGAAATCCACCTGTCCGATGCATCTTCAAAAGTATCCGCTCGACACACAGACATGTCCGCTGATGTTTGGCAGTTGTGAGTAGATCCTACGTCAGGCCTATGTAGATAGGTCCCACATGCAATCATTACAACTCTGTGTTTTATTCATTCATTCGTTCTTTCGTTCTTTCATTCATTCAGTTGTTCATTCGTTCATTCATTTATTCGTTCATTTATTATTTGTTCATTCGTTCGTTCATTCGTTCATTCATTCATTCAATTGTTCATTCGTTCATTCATTTATTCGTTCATTTGTTATTTATTCACTCGTTCATTCGTTCGTTCATTTATTCATTGGTTCATTAGCTTATTCGTTCAAAGCTGTTAATCCTGGGCAACAACTACGCCTATATACAAATATGTGCAAATTTAGTGCAGCTTCTGAAAGTCCCGCTAAACCCGAAGGTGATTCGCAGACTTCCGTTAAAGTTGATTACAGAGTATGTTGCCAGGTGTCCTCTTCTTTAATGTTAGTGATGAACACTAGTCATTAGTTGTCACCAGAAGGCGCGACAGTTAGCGTGCTTGACTCTTAGTTGAAATGTTGGAGGTTCAAATCCCCGCTTTCGGCTCCACTTGTCCCCCTAGCCATATAAGTTATAATGAGTATGTTGACCGTACACTGTCAGTGGGAAGATTAGGCGGCGTGGAACAGGGCTGACCATCGGCCCTCATATGCCGAGGCTAAGAAATATGAAGTCGCTAACACTCCATACCCATGGCTGCCTAACGGGACTAGCTTAAGCGATTAACCTTCTTTTCTTGTCTCTGTATACAATGTAATTATTGATCAGGTTTTGTTAAACGTTTGATTTCACTGGCTGTCATGGGCTGACAAATAAGGTAACAGCCGTGCTTTTTTCAGACGGAACGCTCCGAAAAGGCGTTCCGGCACCTTTTTTAGGCTAATAAAAAATAAAGTTTTCAAATATAAGAATTGTGTTACTAAGTTATTTTAATTATGTAACATAATGTACCTTATTTTAATTCAATTTCAGTGTTTACAACTTTACACTGTTTTCATTGTTTAGTGATTGATAAAAATAATGAAATTTTAGCACAAAATTCCATAATTGTTCAGTTTCGGAACCTTCTTTTCTAGAAAAAAGCACTGGTTAGTCGTACAGATGTAAGGAAGGTAGGCATACGATTCTAACCACAATTACGAACATTGTTACAGACGGCTACTCGGTCCGAGATGTCCAGTACCTATGGGCCAGCCAGTCTGAACCGGTCAGCAAATACACAGACATCACAATGGCCCAGTTCACGCTCACCTGCATTAGCCCTAGCAACAAAACAACTGGATTTACCCACGGTAAATGCCACCTGGTATTCGTATCATGCAACAACAGACTGACTTCTCTATACATAACAATAAAATTCGCTCGAATTATTGCACTTGTGATCGTAATTGTTGCCGAACGTGCTGGAATAAAAATAAATGTGGATAAAACAAAAACAATGGTATTTGGCAAGGAGACAATAGACATGGAAATTAAAGTGCAAGATGAGGTGATTGAAAATGTAAAGGAGTTTGTGTACTTAGGAAGTCTCATGACATGGATTAATGATTGCGCAAAAGACATAAAGGCAAGAATAGTAAAGGCAAAAGGAGTTATGGCAGGGCTAAACAACATCTGGAAAAGCAGGAAAATCAGCCACAAGACCAAACTAAACGTCTTGAAAACGTGTGTGTTTAGCACAGCTCTGTATGCATGTGAGGCATGGACAATCAAAAAACGGATAAAGATAAGATATTAGCATTTGAAATGTACTGCTATAGACGAATATTACATCTGAATTGGACAATGAAGGTAAAAAATACGGAGGTCCGAAGAAGACTGAGCATAAAAGAAGATCTAATACAAGTAATAATGAGAAGTAAATGACGCTTGTTTGGACATATATGCATGATGGATGACAGTAGAAAAATAAAAAGCGTGATGATGGGAATTATGGACGGAAATGGGAGACGAGGAAGACCTAATTGGGAGTGGACAGATGATATAAGGGATTGGTGTAAGCAAGACTTGCACTCCTTGATAAGAACAGCATAAGATCTGGAACTGTGGAGACAAGTGACAATGCATGCAGTGGACACCTACGGGCTCTTGGCCCATGGGTCATGATGATGATGATGATGATGATGATGATGATCGTAATTGTAATTGTAATTTGAGATTTATAAAGTGTCTGTTAGAGGATAAATTCAGCAGAGGTGCTTCCGATCCGAAAAAGTAAAATCACTGTTGAACAGTACACCTTCAGCGCCTCTCAAGTAGAGACTCTTCGAATTACTTTTCAAATCGTACAAGTTGTATAGCGCCAATATATAAATGCGCTGAGCATCCATCGATGGCACTTCAAAACAGATCCGCAATCTAGTCAATTCCAAAGATCAGTTCGACGAGACAGAAAAACAGGATAAGCAAAGTCGAATGACTGTGAATGAACTTTTTCAAACTGATGTAAATGTAAATGTACACGTTTTTCTATAGCGACCGTATGGCCTCGACCGTGCTTAGTTTTCAATGAATTAATCGGGTGAGATCCTTCACCACCGCTTCCCGCTTGAACGGGCTCCACGCTATTTAAGATCCCCGTGTACAGACTATGCTAGCTCGGGACTCAAATCTCTTAAATATAGCCACTGTCGGTATTCGAATCGGCATCCTAACGCTCAGAGGCTCCTTGACGCAGGCCTACGCTTTAACCACTGAGCTACCAGGCCAGATGTAGATCGACTAGGTCCCGATACGCGGCTGACGTAGGTTATTACCTCGGTGGAGTGGAGACAGCATTATGCTTGCAAATAAGCTGACTTTTGACCTTGAACTGGCTCAACAGAAGCTGGCTGTTTCTTTTTGGCAGCTTTATGAAGATTTTGTAAATTTCACAGTCTGTAGAATGTCTTGTCAACAATTTTCACACACAAACAGTTATAGGTCTAACGGCTGCATAATGTTACTACCCCTAAATCAAGTTTGATGTCTTGCACATTGATCTCGTTTTCATTATTTTAAAAAATGATTACTACTACTACTACTACTACTCCTACTACTACTACCACCACCACCACCACTACTACTACTACTACCACTACTACCACTACCACTACTACTACTACCACTACCACTAATACTACTATTTCTGCTACTAGTACTACCACTATTATTATTATTATTATTATTATTACTTTTATTTTTATTATTATTACTTTTATTACTATTAATATTAATATATTAATCTCGAGTAAAAAAATAATAATAATATTATTATTATTATTACTGTTATTGCTGTTGTTGTTGCTGTTGCTGTTGTTGTTGTTATTGTTATTATTATTATTTTGTTGTTATTACTATTATTATGAGTGGGCGTGTGTTTTTTATGCGTCTATAGGGACGCGATCTGTTTTGCTGGTGATGTTCTGTTTGCAACGGGAAATCGGATACTATCTTCTGCAGATCTATCTTCCCTGCTACCTAATCGTCACCATCTCCTGGGTCTCGTTCTGGATTAACCGGGAGGCAGCCCCCGCCAGAGTCACCCTCGGTCAGTTCCAGTACCACCACCAGTATCCCACCCCCATTATCATCAGCAGCAGCACTGTCATCGTCAGCAGAGACAACATCGTCATCGTCGTCATCATCACTACCATTATCATCATCATCATCATTATCATCATCATCATCACTACCATCATCGTCGTCGTTGTCAGCATCGTCGACGTCGTCATCATCATCATCATTACCATCGTCATCATAGTCACTATCAATCATCATCGTCATCGTTGTTACCAACAGCAGCAGCATCATCGTCATCATCATCGTCATCATCATCATCATCATCGTCGTCGTCATCATCATCGACAGCATCATCAGCATCATCAATAGCACCACCGCCATTATCATCATCAGCAGCAGCATCTGCACTGAGTTTTCCTCTACAAGTACTTCATTTTACGGCACAACTGTTTCCTCCCTTGTCCGATCGAATAATGACCGCTCCCTTTCAGACAGCCAGCGTCGACTTCCGGCGTCCACTGGATGACGAAGCCTCCCTCTGGGATTTGGTTGGGATGGAGATGCAGACGAAGGATCCGAGGGACGTGTCTGCCGCAGTAACAGCCCTACTGAACGGAAGGGCGTCGTTGATCGCGGCCCGGAAACAATTCTTGGAAGCGATCTGTGTTGGTGGAAGCCTGTCCCTTTGTTATGATCTCTTTGTCTCCATGTCTCTTGGGATGTCCGCATGAACAGAGGATTGCGTCAGTTGTCTTGGAGATCATTCCATCCATCCATCAATCATCCGAAGAAATTCCCTGCTGCTCTGTCTTGTCCCAGACTGACCTCACGAGTGTTCACAGTATAGTTATAAAAATGCTACTGCTGCTGATATGATAATGATGATAGTGAAGATGATGTAGGCAACGATAAAGAGGATGAAGATGATGGTGGTGGTGGTGGTGGTAGTGGTTACGATTATGCCAGTTCTTTTAGAGCTATAAAATCAGATATATGCATACATACATACATACATACATACCTGCTTACATACATATATATACATATATACGTACTTATATACATACAAACATAAATACATACATATATACCTGCTTACATACATGTATACGTACTTACATATATGCATACACACTTTCATACATACATACATACACAAATACATACATACATCCATCCATACATACATACACATTTACATATATACATACCCGATGATCATAAACTTAATGACAATGACGATAGCGAATGTTATCATCATCACTGCGGTCATAATATTATTAGTTCTTGATTAATGTTATGCGTTCGTTGTCAGGCATCACGACTCTGCTGACCACTTCGACCATCGGACTGACCGGTAGAGCCGGAATCCCGAAGGTCTCGTACTCGACAGCGCTGGACATCTTCCTTCTGATGTGCTTCTTCTTCGTCTTCGCTGCCCTCGTCGAGTACGCAGGGGTCAACTACTTCACGAAAGGAGGACAGAAGGACTTTCCCGACGACTCCGAAGATGTAATTGTAAACTGTAATTGTAATTGTAAACTGTAATTGTAAATGTAAATTGTAATTGTAATTGTAATTGTAAACTGTAACTGTAATTGTATAGTGTAATTGTAAACTGTAATTGTAATTGTAAATTGTAATTGTAATTGTAAATTGTAAAGTGTCGTGTCGACAGAGTTCTTCAAGGTTTACCCGATTAGTTTAATTAACGGCTTACAACTCGTCTTTATAAATTTACCGCACTGTGATCTTCTTGGCAGCGCGCTTCGTCTCTAATCTAACGATTTTGGGTTCGAGCCTGCTTAGGGGACCCTGGACAAGTTGTACGTGCACACTTGTCTGTCACCAAACAGTATTGGCGTAGGCTGGGAATTTGACGGTAAGTCCTGCCATCCACTGATCCAGTTTTCAGGACCTTGGGATTCGTTCAGTGCTGCCTCAAGGGCCGAATAGAAGGATATGAGCGCCTCCCCTACGCTACACTGTGCGACGGGAGCTTTATTTTGCTTCATTTTACTTGAAGCAGAAAGATCCAAGCTAAACAGAGGAAACAATCGCAAGGGGGAAGCCATCTGAGAAAATTCAGAGACGGATCTATCAACAGAAAGAAAATAGGAAATGTACTAAAAATTGTTGTCCATAGAAAAATGATCAGAACAGCTCTAGATAGAAGCCGGCATAGATTTGTGAATAGTTGAAATGAGGCGACACACACATGAGTGAAATACAAGCAGACAGAGAGCTCCAAGACAACCTCAAGACAGCCTCAAGACAACCCCAAGTCAACCGCAAGACAACCTCAAGGCAACCGCAAGACAACCCCAAGACAATCTAAGACAACCCCAAGACACCCCAAGACAACTCCAAGACAACCCCAAGACAACCCCAAGACAACCACGCTCACTGCACCCTCAGCAGGTCTTCACTGTGCCACTGATATGAGCTGTGGACCAAACGTGGATCAAACAAACAAACGTGTATGTCAGAAGCAAAGACAAAGACAGAAACAAACATGCGTGTAGGCATAGGGACAGAGATTTGAAGCCACACTACACTACTTTACTATGAACACAAAATTCAGTAATCAATGTGTAATTATGTTTACCAGGAGGACGACGCCAGAACACCTGAGGGTACGTGTGACGCCAGTGGCTCAGTCGATCCAGCGCCATTGGACCACAAAGAATCGAAGGTCCTTAAGAACGGACTGCCTCTCTGTCTGATCCGGATTTTCACGAGTTGCAGACGGATCCTCGAATGCAGTGACTCTCCTGGCAGAACCGCCAGACCGAAGGGCCTGATGAACAGTGTCAGCCAGCTGGACGCAGTGGCGCGGGTTCTGTTCCCGCTCAGCTTCGCCTGTTTGAACCTTTTATACTGGGCCGGGTTCCTCTACTATTTCTAGAAGATTTCAGTTGCGTAGGAAAGTTACCTGACGGCGGATCCCGTGAGGACCATGCCTCAGTCCATTCATGGGCCATGCCTCAGTCCTTCCATGGGTCATGCCTCAGTCCATCTAGGGGCCATGCCTCAGTCCATCTAGAGACCATGCCTCAGTCCACCCAGAGGCCATGCCTCAGTCCATCCAGAGGCCATGCCTCAGCCCTTCCACGGGGCCATGCCTCAGATAATCTAAGATAAGAATTCCAGTGTAAAAACAAAGAGAAGCCGTATAGAGGTGAATCCAGTGGCTTCTCCGACCATGCTCCTCCTCCTCGTCCTCGTCCTCCTCCTCCTCGTCCTCTACCTCTTCCTCCTTCTTCTCCAAACTCAGGTGGGAGGAACAGTAGTGGCGTGTCCCATACGTCGATTCGTCAATGAGCTTACGAGGTACAGAGAAAATAAAAACTTTACCTTTCAGACGTTTTGTTGATATAATCTTTAAAGGGCTTTGTAGTAATTAGGGGCCTACACATCGCTTTATTTAAGTTCCATTCTTTGAATATGTTCTGTGAATGTGTATCAGATCGCAGATGAGAGTGCCAGTGATGTAGTGGCTCAACAAAAGAGTGGATAGCGCGTCTTTCACATATGTTGGCCTCTCTGATCCACTGCAAATCTAACATACCTATGTTGTTTCTTCGTTATATACCTTTTATCAACACTTGAGAGCTGAGTCTGGGCTGGGAGCACCTCTTAATATAAGTCTTAGATGGGCGCTATATTAATGCTCTGAATGAATCCCATGATTAGCTTCTCCAGTGGATCGCAATTTTTTGACTACGGTTTCACATAAAGCAATCATCGATTGATGATGCTTTGGTGGTTGTGATAATGGCGCTATAGAAGCTATTGATTAGATTGGACCCCAAAATGGGATTTTGGAATTCGATTTTGCTTAGATGCGACTATCGTTTTGGTGCGACTATCGTTTTGGTGCGACTATCGATTGATGCATTAACTGTGCATTATGAAGAGTCGAGTTTAGATTAGATAGCTTTGTAATTTGAACTATAAGAGACCTATGGAAGGCCGTCATCTTGTATAGGCCTACATGTATCGAACAATGATATAGCTCCTTTAAAGAATCTCTCCAAGGTACCAAAACATGGCCGTTTGCAAGACACATCTTTAAATCAAACTACATGAGGCTTCTATTTGGGCGACATATTATGGTTTCGATTCCAGCCAGGTAGGTTACGCACATGAAAGATCGCATTGTCGAATCCGACAAAACCTAGATGGCGTTCACATTAGACTGGGCCCATAGGTCCATGAGCTTCCTCAAATACAGTACGCCCAAATACACGAGTAAGTTATTTTGTCATGGAGGGTTCTAGACACTTAATAATAGCTATGCCTACGTTGACCTAAATGATGCTACAGTCATCACGCACAAAAAGTTCATCGATAAGCAGGCCTAAACAGTGCTGAGATAATTAGAAGTCACACACACGCACACGCACACAGACATACACGCACACAGACACACACGCACACAAGCACACAAGCACACACGCACACAGACACACACACGCAGACACACACGCACACAGACACACACGCACACAGACACACACGCACACAGACACACACGCACACAGACACACACGCACACAGACACGCACGCACAAGCACGACGCACAACCGACGGATTCGCATGTAGAGTTGGCAGACAATGAATGGCCCGCTTTGCGTTGGTGATGAGGAACATCTGTGGCCGATGAAGTTCGCGGTAAAATACAGCATCACCGTCCAGCTGCCCTCGTAGATGGTAGAAGCCGCAGGGTCTAGATATCTCTCGACCCTCGAGTTTGAATTGTAGGTGACTAAAACCGCAGCATCAAGAGGATTCGAACACACGTCAGCAGCCTACGTTAATTAAGTTGGGAGTCAATAGCATTTCAAAAGCGTCAATGTAAATTTCGGCTTACTATAGGCTTTTATAGCGAACGCGTATGGCAAGGCGAATCGTTTTTAATACTGATACACAAGAATGACATAAGGGAAAAGCCAGAAGAGGTTTTGTCAGTAAATGTCGTTGGATGTCCCGATGAACAAGCTTTAACTTCTGGTCCCCCAGTGGATGTACGAACGGCCAATGTAGTGCGTTGTGAGATGCGTAATTGGTCTTGGCGATTGCATCATTTGTCTTGGGGATAGACGCCCTTAATAAGGTAAGTATACGCGGAAGCGCGAGGAAAGACTACTGATCAGAAACTTGTAATGGCATTTCGTAATCTCAAAATTTCTACAGCGCCCAGAGAAAGCTAAGTCGCGGGGAATAGCTTAGTCACAGGCAGAATTTCGTGCCTACGAAAAAATATAGGCCTAGGTCGTAATCGTAATAATAATAGTAATTCCCTGATTTCTACAGCGCCCAAGGTCATTTAGATCAGCTTAAGTATAATACGATACAACGATACAGCTTATATTTATAACGCGCCTTAATAAAACAATGTCTTACTCAAAGGACGCGTTACAACATAATAATTAGTTATAGTACTGAAGTTATAGTACTAATATAGTACAATGTCGCAGTTAAGTTACACTGGGAATTTTTTGAACACTTCATGAACCAATAGTCTGTAGGGAAGATTCGTATATGATTATGACTCCTAAATGATAGTAATTAATTAGGCCCCTATACGCCTAGGCAACATCCAAGGGCGGATATGTACATCACATATAATTCGTCATTGGGTGGAGTGTGGAATCTGATGTGATATTATGTCATTGTTATCTGTAAGAAGCTTTCGAAAGTTGCTGACGGAACTGAGAGGCTGTGATTGCTTCAGTTTTCAAACAAATGTACCAAAGTTATTAAAATTATTAGTAAATTTTATAGGAAAAATGACGCGCTTGCTGTTTGCGAGGTTAAGCTTGTGGATAACGTTTCTCCAGTTTACTGTGGGTGAGTTATTTTGTATATTAGTAGATTTGAAAATATTCGTCGCGTTTGTTTACCCTTGACTGTGTAGGGCGGTAGTAAATTCGACAGTAGTATCGCCCTATGTGCTGCGTTGATAAACTCAGATCAAAGTTAAATGATGCAGAGACAGTGCAAAACAAATGAGCGTGAAAAAATATTGAGACCCATTTGTAGATCTGAGACTAACATCTTGATCCTTGTTTTATGAATTTGTTGAACTATTTAAACCTATATTTGATAGTTAAATATGCGCGTTGAAAAGCCCACCAAATTAGATGTAGTAAATGTAAATGTACAAGTTTTCTATCTCAACCGTATGGCCTCGACCCTGCTCATTTTCCAGTTAATTAATTGGGTGAGATAGCGTCGAGGGGCTTAGCGGAATAATTTATATTTTGTATAGTTTAGTTTAATGTCAGTATTCTGATGCTTCAGGAAATTTGGATGAGTTTTTAAACTACTATGAGACATTGCACCATGACAACTTCAGGCATCAGATCAAACGCAGAGACCTGTACACAAAAAATCCCATCGAACGAATAGTTGAGTTTGAATCTCATGGGAGGTAAGTGCAGTTTCTTTTAAAGATACTCAGAATATAATTATGTCTTAATTTTTGTTGTTTCTGTGTTGTTCCATTATAAACATAAAATATGGCTTTAAAAAATTATATGATTATTATTTTATTATATTTATTTGGTACCATTATCTTGTGGCAAAACATCAACAGACAACTTCAAGAGCACCTGTGATGCCCACGACTTAGAGTTTTGGGTGCTGAAGAAATCCTGAGATTATGATCAAGCAGATGTTTTAAGGAACTGGTTCAAGAGCCCTTATATGCAGTCACAATCTTTGGCAACTTAAACTGCACTGCCATGTCAGATGCAGCATCTATTTATGCGATATGTTAGATGTAATGAATTTGTTCTGCAGATGTAGTTCAGTAGTTGCAAAAATAGTCATTTAGATTGGTTAATTTTTGTGGTGATTAGAGAAATAATTGAAATTATTTGGATTTTTAGGCATTTCAAACTGATGCTACACAAGAACACATCAGTGCTTTCATCACACTTTAAAGTGTCAGTTGTTGATGAGAGAGAAAGGAGATCGGCAGAAGTAGTTGATCCTGCCATTTATAAAGGCTATTTGGCTGGTGAGTTTCTTATCTTGGGAGTTTGCCCTTCCCATGTTCATTCCCCTTCTTCCCCTTATCTATCCTGCAGATTCAATTCCAAACGCCACCCACCATAGCCGTCTGACTGCCTGACTCTTGGATCTTGACCTGGAACCGAACCCTTCCTGCCTATCGATTTTATTTGGACGGAACGCCTGTGAATAAGTTGGTTCTGGCAACTTAGCTTTCGTTGGGCACTGTGGAAATATCAAGTTTACGATTATGATTACAAATATCTAGGCAATCTGCTCAGCAGCTGTACTACTTTGCAGAAGCACGATTCTGGGTTTATTGGATTTTCCACCTGGAAAGTCTTTCCATATAACAAATAGGGACTTAATGTTTCAGACGTGCAAACGAAAATCTGTAAGAGAATAATTTTACTCTTTGAAAGTTTTGCCATGACTTGTAGTGCTTAAAACTGCGAGTTAGCATTCCATAATAGACGACATACAGATAGATATACTTAGGCCGTTGCATGTGTATTCCTTAGATCAGCCAACCACGTCTTCCGTGCGTGCATACTGGGATGATGATCAGCATTTCACTGCAAGTATCTCGACGGAATCAGACATTTTTGTTGTTGAGGTAAGTCAGTCGTGTAAATGTGAATGCAGACAATTGTCTAAATGTCTGGTGACACAGTTGCTTTTACCAGAGATGGGTTTTGGCATTCAGTTTTTCATCTGTGAATATGCATAGGTATTAGTAGATCCCCTTCTGAAAAATGCAAAGCAGTGGTGTGATTGGCTGATTGCTTTGAACCTGATCAGTTGGAGCTGTTTAACAACCTTGCAGTGACCAAAATTTCAGCTGTTAACATTACATTACTGTTACATGTACTATACCATATTACATGGATCAAGTTTGCTCTACGTGCTTTGATAGCTGCCCGTCAAGAGGTTGGAAGACACCAGTTGGACACCCTTGCCGCATGTGGGATTCTAAATATACTAATATAGTGGTGGAGTCCAACCTGCATCCACTGAATTTCAGACTTCACATGGCGTGGAGACACACCCAGAACTGAGACGGCTGGCACGTGTTGTGGAAACGGGTTCGTCGAAGTGGGTCTGGCCATAGATGATGAAATTGTCACACCATGACGCCTCGCAACCAAGCAGCAGATTTTGATACCACCATTGGCTAGAAAGTAAACTGAAAGGCTGGCAGTGCATCAGTCCTGCATCCAAGTGTATGGGGTTAAGTTTTGGCTGACTCTAAGAATAGGATTTGAATACTTTTGTGAATGAATGCTTGGATTAAAGCATACTGCATTAAGCAGCATAGTTTATTAAACAGCATACCCATTATGTTGTGGTTTTGCACAATGATACTGTACAGTTTGTAAATTAAACCACAAAGCTTACCAGATGGTGTTTGCATTTTAGCTCTTTTAAGTTATTTGTTTTACTCTGTTTTGGATTCATTTTAAAGGGAAAACTCATCCAGTTTGCAACTACATGTATTTACAAACTAACTTGCTGTTGGAATGGAGCATTGCAACTTAGCCGAATGTGCAAAATTATTATGAAATGCTACTCATTCTTTCTTGCTTGTGCCTGTTCTTTTATGTAAGCCATCCTGGCGCCATCTACCGGAGTCACCTGACTACACTTTGATCTCGTATAAAGGCTCTGACCTAAAGCAGAATGAGAAATCGTGAGTTTTGTCTCTAATTGTTCCTTGAAGCTATTGTTCTGTTTGCCATTTGAGTTTGTTATATTTAGAAGCCATGTCATTTTTGCTTTTACCAAAAATTCTTGTGAATTTAGTGACAATTCTTGCATCATTTAATTGAATTTGAAATTTATTAATTTGTATTTCACATTTTAGGTGTTTACGTCTATGTGTTTTATTTGTTGACGGCACCCTGTTGTTCATCAAATACCCTTTAGTATTTTATTTGAATGATTTATTTTGTTTTAAGTGATAAACTTTGTGGGGTGTCAAATAACTCGGCATACCATGGTAAAGCTTCGGATGCCGACAAAATGCTGGATGATGAACCAAATCTGTTGAACAGTAAGGTTTTTTTCAATTCTTCATTTTAACATATGTCGAATAATTTTCTGTATCTCATGTTTAGATTTTTTGCTCTGCGGTTTTGATTTCAGTATGTGAATTTGCTGTACCTGATTCCTATAAATGAGCTGTGATTATGTTTACAGTAATTAGCAATTATGGCTGGAATTTATTAATTGCTGTTTTATAGCTTTGTAAAAGGTCCATTACTTGACATTTTCCTGTACAGAAAGCACTGAATACCAATAAACATATTCAGTGCACACTAAAAATATGTGTATATATATGTATATATGTGTGTGTATATATATATATACGTGTATATATATATGTATATATGTGTGTGTATATATATACGTGTATATATATATGTATATATGTGTGTGTGTGTATATATATATATATATATATATATATATATATATATATATATATATATATATATATATATATATATATAGTCCAGCTGCCTTTTAATTTTTTTGTCATTAATTGAATCCTGGGGACAGCCCTGTGCTTTTGTTAGCTTTTGAAAGGTGTTGTAAAATAGCTATATACATGCAGCCAGTCATTTTTACATGTCAGCTGAAAGATTCCTTGAACTCACAGCCCAATCCCACCTTTGGGGCCACTTTAAGACGCCATGCAGTTGTTTAACTTGGTCTCATGTAATGTCTTGTAATTATCTACATGTCTTTTTGGTTCCTTGCCTTGTCTTAATTAAGGATGAAGGAAGTACACAAAGGATGTGGAGGAAAATTAGGCATTGGCCAACACAGTCTCGCATAATCAAATGGGCATCAAAATCAGCTTTCACGTCTGCTACTGATGCACAGTGACATGGATACTGGCAGAAAGATAACTAGGGGAAAGTAATTGTAATAGTAATTAGTAATTTCTATTGTGACAGTATCTAGTGCCAAACCACAGTCAGGCCTGTAACCAGATTTACAGTCTTCAAATGGTGGTTTAAATTGTCATGTAGAGCCTTTTGGTTTTTCAGAAGATCGAAGAAAGCGAAGTACTCGTTTTCCGTGTCCACAGTCACTTAAAAAAACTTGCGAAGTTCTGCTGGTGGCGGACTACAGATTCTATCGAGAAGTTGGAAAAAGTGATGTAGCAAAAACTTATAACTACATGGTGAGTCCTTGTTGAGTCATTTTGCTATGCACTACATGTTTGTACACTGAAAGATCTTATTATTGGGAGCACTGTCAGTTACTCCATTGATAATGGTTGAGATGTTGGTGCATCAGTAATTTAACATGATGCACAGTGGAGACCTGATATAACGTGCTTCACTATGACATGAACTGTGACTTAGCACATTTGAGGACATGGATCCAAAATTACTTCAGAATATAAACTTGTTAAACACAGTCTCATTATGAGGAGTGGTAGCCGATTGGTGTGGTGAATGGTGGCTGATTGGTGTGATGAATGGTGGCTGATTGGTGTGGTGAATGGTGGCTGATTGGTGTGATGAATGGTGGCTGATTGGTGTGGTGAATGGTGGCTGATTGGTGTGGTGAATGGTAGCCGATTGGTGTGGTGAATGGTAGCCGATTGGTGTGGTGAATGGTAGCCGATCGGTGTGGTGAATGGTGGCTGATTGGTGTGGTGAATTGTAGCCGATTGGTGTGGTGAATGGTAGCCGATCGGTGTGGTGAATGGTGGCTGATTGGTGTGGTGAATGGTGGCTGATTGGTGTGGTGAATGGTAGCCGATCGGTGTGGTGAATGGTGGCTGATTGGTGTGGTGAATGGTAGCCGATTGGTGTGGTGAATGGTAGCCGATCGGTGTGGTGAATGGTGGCTGATTGGTGTGGTGAATTGTAGCCGATTGGTGTGTGGCATTGTAGACGATTGAAGTAATGGTAGGGCCATGCGCAGAAAATTCTCCAAAGTGATTTGTTAAGTCTTACTTTGCTGAGTTTATTAGACAAAAAAATTTGTTTGATGACCTTTGTTTAGGTTCCCAAGTTTTAGGTGACGTTTTAGGTGACCTAGTAGATGGCCTTTTAGATGATGTTTAGATGATCTTTTTCCATTATCGTCTGTGGATAGATGACTCTGTATGGCTCTGAGATGCTCGTAAGAAGTGTGTTGTGCCAGTGTTCATGTTGAAGATACAAATGCAGTTTACAGTAGAGCTCTTTCACTTATAAACACTTGGTTGTCGTTATGTGCTTTAGATATTTGTTGTGGATGAGGTGGATCATCTGTTCAGAGGTCACGTATTTGGTGATTGTGGTAGTGGCTTTGGAGTAGCAGTAAAGAATGTAAGTAAAAGTAGGAAAATGATTGGCATGCATTGGATAATTCAGTCAGTACTTTTAAAGCTTGGTAGTTTTCCATCTTTGAATAGAACTGTCTGTCCAGTCAATGCACTTCTTGAGTTGTGCCTTTTGCCAAAACAGTGTTGAGCTTTGGGTGTTAACAGCGGTTGGCCCAAAGCTGCAGAATCCACTGCCCAGTTCTGTGCCTTCCGTATGCTCTTTGACTTCATTCAGCTGCAAACTTAATACTCGACCTTTCAACTCTCTTTTCCACCGTAACCTGACTTCTGGTTTCTCGAACCTATTGGATTTTGACTGGACTTTTCAAACGGATTATGATTTTTGACTGCAGTTTCACTTGAGATGATTATCGAGTGATGCCTTGTGTATTTTGATAATGGCGCTATAGAATTGTTTTATTAGATTAGATTACTGGTTGATCAGATGTGAATGTAACTTGAGTGGAGTTGGAGAACTGTATGTTTGTTTGCAGAAGAATGTGATGGCGATGTTTTGGTTTTATGACTTTTGACAGAGATATCATATGTAAACATTTAATTTGCATGCTACTTTACCAATTTTAGGATATTTTTCCAATCAGTTAATTGGTTTAGGTGTTGTTTTTCCACTTCAGATATTGGTTCATACACATCCTAGCAGGGAAAGTGATCATTACAACTACCCCATGCAATGGAATGACTCTCAGAAGCTATTGGAGGTATGGGAGCTCCTAAAAGGTGTTGTAAAATGTCAAGCTACATTTGAATTATGGTAAACTTACTCAAGTAGAGTTTAAGGTTCACTTCGTAATCGTAATTGCACATTTATATAGCACCTCTTCAAGAAAACTACTCAGAAGTGCTTCATTGGGATCAACTGAAACCAATGTTTTCAGTGTGTGATTGCTCCCAAATCGTTATTGTAAACTCAAGAATTTCTAAAGTGCTGCTGTTAAGCTAAGCACAGGGCACCAGCTTATTCCTGAGGACTGTGTCAAGTCAGAGGGATTATCCAAAGATGTCATGGACAGAACAAAGTCTTGTTGGCAGAAGATTAAAGAGAGTGGACCCGAATCTGTTGGTCAACTGTTTAGTATCAGTTGAGCATCAGATTGGGCTGATGGAGGGCGATGTGGCTTAAGTCTGCAGCATTTTAGCTGAGGAGTACTAAGCTTTGGCAGAGATAAAAGTTATCACCGGTTTACAATACCTCTAGGAACTCCTCTGAAGATCCTGCAGTCAAAAAATCATTTGACTGAGTTGCAAACTGCAGCAGCAGTTAAAATACAGGATACCTTTTTAACCTCCCAAATTGCATTGTATTCGTATAATGACCAAAAAGGATGAGGGTTCACGAATAAAGAGTTTGCAGCAACTAATAATAATTAGGTAGGTAGGTAGTTTTTTCATAAAGATACTGTGTCATAACAAGGATGATTAGCATCGCCCTCCTTTATGCAGGATTTGGACTGGCATCACCCGAACACAGCAGTGGCGGAGTTTAACTGGAGTGATCGCACACATTTTATAGGTGTCGAAAGAGAACATTTATAACTTTTTATAATAACTTTTAACAACATCTTTCGAGTGTCAGGGCTGTAAACATCGAGCTTACTTTTACCCTTGTCCAACCTCTTGAACCACGTTGTGTGCAGTTTTTGTGTCATGACAAAGGCGATAGCGTTCTTTACCCTGGCTTGGTTTGAGGCAACTTTGCTGTGCCTGCCAGCATCATATTAACATAATCGTGCAGGCATCCGTTGGTGGGCTCAGGCCGCATATGTTTACAGCAGTGGCAACGTTGGTTAGCATTGTGTTGCTCTGTGAGACATTTGTTGCATTAATTTTTGTGTTTAGGATAGGAAATAAACATATGCTTAAACCAGTGTCCTGCTAGGTATCCTTAAACAACTTGTAACAACACACTTGCATACTTACACACTGAAATACATACGTGCGTGTATACATACATACATATATGCATACATACATATATGCATACATACATACATAAATATATGCATGTGTGCATGCTTACATCCCAATATGTGTATGCATACATACATCAGTAAATTCAAGTAGTTTTTAGATTATAATTGAAGCGCTGTGATAATATGTCATGCCTTGTAAGATCAGTACAAACAAATGTATTGTATTTTGTATGGCATTTTGCGTTACATTTTATGATGTTGGCAGAGTTTCAGCAAAGGAACCAAGGATTACCAGTACTCAGACTTTTGTCTAGTACACCTTTTCACAGCCCTGCCATTCAGTTCTTTGGTTCTTGGAGTTTCGTATGGCGCTGAGCCTAGCGCTGGCTTCACTGGCGGAGTTTGTTCTGGATGTAAGTTGTTCAGTCAACTGATGTGCAAGTATTGCTCTTCTGCAGTGGCTTTGTTAGGTTTATGTATGTGTTTACGTATATATATATATCGTCATCATCATCAAGATCCATAGGCAGAAACTCTGTAGGCATCCAGTGCACATGTTGCCACCTGTCTGTATTCTGTGGTCCTGTGCCAGTATGCTCAAGCTGCGTAAATCCCCTGGCTCCAGTCTTTAGTATTAGATTTCTTTCGTGTTTTTCTTTACAAATGGCATATCAACCATCTACACACACTTCTTCCAGTTCCAGGCTTGGGACTGGCTCTGATATCCACTGGATTGTGGTACCAGAGGCAGTGTTAATCCTATATATATGTGTGTGTTTATGAACAAACATGAACGTGTATATGTGTAAATGCATGCGCTTGTGTACATTTTTACGTATCTATGTGTATATATATATGTGTGTGTGTGTGTATATATATGAATGTCTGTACATGTGCATGTGTGCTTATGTATGCATGTTTGTGTGTGTTTATGTATTGATGAGAATATTTATATAACACCTTTTAAGGAGCTCTCAAAAGGTGCTGTTGCAACATCAGTCTTTGAACTGACTAAAAGTTGGTAAAGAATTCCTTACCTAGTTCAGTTTGTGTATATTCGGCAGTATGATAACGATGCAGTAGAAGTATTTAGATTAGATTATTAGAGGCTGAATTTGCAGTGCACATCTTTTGTTCCTGTGTGCAAAACCGATTTTCTTCGGTTTCAAGGCTTTGTGGCTGATGTAATGCTGAAACTTAATCTTTTGTTTGATTCTAGCGAAATCCGGGAATACGGGTTGGACTACGTTTTTGGATAGAAACAGGAAACGCGTTCTGGGAATGCAAGCCATGCTTGTTGTTGCTCATGGGAAGTTCTTTTCATTTGCACTGGTATTATTCTAATGGCAAGCTATGGTCAGGCATTATTTGTTAATGTATTGCATGCCGTTTTCGGCAGAAGTACTGCTGAAGAAGTTTGTCCTATATCCTCAAAGATGACAACAGATACTGGTAGTCATAGTCTTACTTATGGTAATTTTTTTTGCCTGAGGTAAGTATAAGGAACAAAAAATTATGCTTGGAGCTGTTATTATTATTATTAGTATTATTATTATTATTAGTATTTTTTTTTGTCCAAGGCTGCAACTGATCCTTGGGGATTTCAAGTCTACAACTCTTGAATCCAAGAATTTTTGCCCTAACATTTCTTAAATAATTTATCTATGGCTTTCAGTTGTCTTCGTGTTTTTAAATATTTTGTTGCCAAGGCCTGATGATAGTTTGAACCCAAAATCTTCTGTTTACATGACGTTTGTTATTGAAAATAATTTGTTATTAGCTTTTATAAATGTATTATGTACAGTCTAACATACAAAGACATATTTGTTTCTTTGAAGATTGAATGATAATTTCTGTTTTCCAAACGACTTACAGAATTTGGTAAGTTTTGTTTAATCTTTACTCTGAAGTAAGATCATGATTACGGTAGTTGTCAGACAAGTGTAAAATTTTATTTGATCTTCCTGCACAACAAGTGTGATCTACTTAATTAGTTGATTTATTATGTTTTTGTCAGTTTTAAAGCAAGTCTGTTCTTTGTATACGGTTTTATTCACTTCTTCTATCCTGTAATTAATTAATATAACTTTATATAATGTAAAGTAATGTGAGCAAAATGTAATGTAATGTAGTGTAGTTGATATTTAGGTTAGTGTAAAACAAGTGTTACTAATGTAATTTAATATAATACAATTTTTGGAATTTAATATCAGGTAAATTAATATAATGTAAAACATTTCTAAAATGCACCAATAAAGCCTTGGGTTGTGAGTTGTCCAGATAATATTTCTAACACTAATCCAGTCTAATCAGATATGATTACTTCTGTAGCACATTTACTATAAGGCACAAGGCATAAGTTGATGGTCGTGTAAAATGTCTTTAGTTAAGAGCTGAGTCCGATATGTTATTATCATTTCTTTGTTTATATAACACCAATATCTAGTGACAGTTTTGTGTGAAAGACTTTCTCAGCGTCCTTCACCGCATGCAAGGCTCAAAACCTGTACTCTGCTCATTATGTAGCAGTAAGCAATATCTGCCGTCTGTTAAAAATTCTAGAACTCGGCATAAAATAACACAAGTGCAATGAAATTTCTTGGAATCTTTGTGTCTGTGGATGGAAAATTTTCAGATCAGGCGTGTGGCAACTGACTGAAGAAGCTAAATAACTGTAGTGAATTCTGATGTGCAGTTTGATTAAGGGAATATTTGACGATACAGACATTATTACAGTTTTATTCTTAGTAGCAGAGTTCTTTTTAAATGGAATTGATGCCTTTTAAATAACTTGGTTTTTACCCCAAAAATAAACTGCTTTCTGTGATAAGGGCATGGTTGGGGCAGTCACCATGATGCTGAAAATTCCTCCAAAAAATGCATTCCAAGTTACCGCGAAGGTGGACAATATCTGATGTATGTAAACTCCGTGACTGGGCGTCAACCCAACAACAGAGTGAGTATGGCTTACGTGTACAAGTGTAACTCTGTTGTTGATATTCTATTAGTCATGGTAAAAATAATCCATTAGGAAATGTAAAACTGGGTTAGAAGCTGAAAATAATCTCTGGATAGTTGGGCATTTGTAGTTCTATTTTACCTTTTTTTAGTAAGTGGATTAAACTTTGCCATTATTGGGTTTTGTTATTTTGTTTACCCAAGGTATGAACGATCCCTTAGGAATGAAAAATTAGGTTATGAGTATGTGGGAAGCAGATCTCTGGAATATCAGGCCTCATCCCAGCTTCATTATTATTTGTTTATTTTGTAATATTTTTATCTGAGGTTGAAATGCTACCCCAGAACTTAAACAATTTTACGGAGAATAAAAAAATTCTGGAAAGGTTAGAACGTTGTCAGAAATACAGCCGAACAAAATGTGCTGCAGGTGAGTATTTTTATGTCATATTAACTTTGTGTGGTGGTTGTTTAAGTTTTAAGTGAAATAATTTATGAAAAATGTTATGTAGTTATGCACTGACAAAAAATTATAAGATTTACTTGTTTTGTTGTTCTAGCGTTTTTCGAACTGCAGCATTGCTGCAATACGTGATGTGTTGGTACACAAAACTGGGATTTGCTTTACTGAGGAAGGTAGTTACAATCTTCTAGCATTAGTTTAAAGAAATTACTGTGACGTTATTCTTAAAAATTTTAAACCAAACTCCAGTCGCTAGTGATGTTAGCAGCATTTGTTTTTATGTTGGTAGAAATGTCAATATTCTTAGTTTTTCAGTATTTTAAATATTGGCAGCATTTATTGCTTTGTCAACAGAAATTTCATTCCTTTTGTCTGAAAACAATTGCTACTGATTTTCACGAAATCTGCCGCCCATGTACTAATGCCACTAGTATTTTGTTTGAATGAAAACCTAATGCTGATTACAATTCTGTTGACAGAAAGGCAAATGCCAGTAACTAATGCCGCTAACATTTTGTTTGAACGAAAAACTAATGCTACTAACAATTCTGTTGACATTAGTAGCATTAGCTTTTCTGTAAGTGAAATGTTAGTGACATCAGTTTTTCTGTCAAATGAAATGCTATTGGCTTAGTTACTGACATTTGTATTTCTGTCAACAGAATTGTTAGTGGCATGTTTTTCTTTCAAACAAAATGTTAGTGGCATTAGTATGTGGGCAGCAGATCTCGTGAAAATCAGTAGCATTTCTTTTCAGGCAAGAGAAATGTTGGCGGAATTACTTCTGTTTTCAGGGGCAGATATATGTGTGGGTTTTGCTATTTCTGTCTTGTGTGATATTGATTATCCTGAGTTTTTTTGGATTACTCTTTCTTGCCGTTTTCTGCCTGTTGTTTCTTTCTCTGTTGGTTTGTCCTGCTCTTTGTTTGCATTTGTCTTTTGTTTCTGGACTCTGGGCTAATCACAGTAATTGCAGATTATTATTCTGTAAGCTGTTAATCTTTTCACAGGTAAATCAAGAACGTTGTGTGGTAACTATATTAAGGAGAAAGGGGAACAATGTGATGAAGGACCTGGCCCTCACCAAATTTGCTGTAATAGTAACTGCCATTTGGTGCCTGGAGCAGAATGCAGGTAGGCTGCTTATTAATTTGAATTTTTGCTGCTTATTTATTTGAATTTTTGCAATTGTGCAGGTAAATTATATTATTATGACCATGCTGCGCATGTTTCTAGTTTTTATGACAATTTGCGCACTGGCCCACCTATTTGGAATTTCCGAGCTGTTTTTCACAACCCTTCTTGTTTTGACTCATTTTGCAACCTTAAGAGGTTTGATCTTTTAGCATCTAACTGTGTTTTTAAATGTGAATTTATTAACTGTTGTGGCATAAATTTAAGTCTAACAAACTAATAATAATACTAATAATAACAGTTGAATTTGCCACAGTGAATATCCGTCATGCCACTCTAGTTCTGTGCAGCTCAGATTATCTGTGGAGTTGCTAACTAATGAAGACTGTTCTGTTGTTGATGGCTCTTGCCTTCCAAAAGACCATGTCTTGCTGTCTTGCACACAAGTTGAGTGATGATTGGCTCTTACTGACATAGGTTTAAGATCCGACCAAGTGATAGGTTGTATTCCTGAAAGGAGAAGAAAAGGAGAAATGAACTTGAGATAGTCTGAGAAGTGTATGGAAATTTCTAAGGATTGACAGAACAGTTGGCAAAGGAAAGAGTCTTATGGAACTGTGTTGACTACTTGGGAAGGACTATGTACACTGGACCCTCAAATTTATGGTACCTTTGGTGCTTTGATGAGGTGACAGTTTAACGTGGTTACTTTCAAATCAAATTGTGGAACTGTATCTCCAACTGGTGCTATATCAGAATTCACAGCGTACTGATACATTTTGCGTAGTTAAGCCCAATTGTTTAATTGGAATAAATGTTAAGTTGCTAAAAATATTAAATAATGTGAATAGTTGGCCATGTTTGAAGGTTTTTAAAAGATTGTGTTTTTGTTTAAGTAACTTCAACGATGTCTGTTGTGAGCTTTGTAAGATCGCTAATACCAGCAAAGTCTGTAAAGAGGCATCCGTTGAGACTTGCGAGGAAAAGACGTATTGCGAATATCCTTTAAGTTTAGTCTTTCTGAAGGATAATTGCTGCTCTCTGATTGGCTGTTTTCGTAAAACTAATTCTGTTGAAGTTCGCAGATGTTCTGTCTCACGTGTTATATATTTTCAGCCTCTTTTATGTTTCTTGCGTCAAAAAACTGTGGAGTTTAAGCCGGTTGGTAAATCTTCTGTTGTGCTTTGTTTGTCAGCTATTGCAGTTAAAGATCAGCCTATATGTCTGTTTGAAGTTCAGCCTATTGTGTGTTTATCAGCTACTCTGATTCAAATTCAGGGTATATGTCTCTCTTCCACTTTCGATATTTTAAAGTTCGCCCTTTTTTGTTTTCCTGCCAAACTGTTGTAAAGTTATGTGTGTACCATCTTGGCAGGCCTGTTATTCTTGGTACTAGTTTTAACTTGTAGGATGTTGTAGCATGGAATAGCAATGCACTAGAATTTGTTGGCTGTTCGGAGTAGTTATAATGCTTAACCGCAGCTAACTGGTAACTCTTCGTCCTGTCCAAAGCCGTCTGCAATGGCAGATGGTATGCAATGCGAGAAACAGTGAGTTCAATTCTTTCTGTTTATTTGTTATTTGCTTTAATCAGAGTTTCTTATATGAAAGAATCAAAGAGGGTCAGTCAGCCAAGGGACATTCAGCCGTAAAATCATGAGCAAATGCCTGTAGGGATTTTTTAAAAAGTACTCAACTGAGCTGTCCCCAAACAGCCACATTCATTTGGCTACTGTCCCAAAGTGGGCTTATTTAACGTGGCTGCCATGGAATTAATTAATTATTAACCATGCAAAAGCTCTGCTGTAAAACATGCTGTGGTGATCTACATGTCCAGTTTGAGGAGCTTGTTGATGGCGGATGCTTCATGATGGTTGAAATGACCATGCTGGGAATTGTTTGTACACATTTGTATGTTGAGCACCATATCTGACAAAAACCAGTCCACTGTTGGGTTCAGAAGCTAAGTGACAGAACCGAAGGTTTAGGTTATCACCGCTGGCGAGGCTTCTGTGAAAATGACACATCATTCAAAAGCTGGGAGGATAAGGACATCCTGACCCTGGGGCAGGGATTTAGAGTTTGTTCCTTGCTCCTTCAGGACCTAAGAACAAGAAATGAGCACTGTGGGGTATGGAATAGTTTTGTCATCTTCAATGTCATCGTCATCATCATTAGCAGTGTGCTGATAGATAACCAGTTGGTGTCCACGTTTAATCCTTTTGTATGACCCTTTCCTGCCAGGATCAGGCCATAGGTGTTTGTCCAGTACCAGACGCATGTGCAGGTGAGAATTTACCTGTAAAAAGTTTGCAGTGGTCTTGATTATTGACTTTAGAGTAGTGGTTAGGGAATTGTTTGGCATTACACTTATTTATGCAGTTGTTAGTTTTCTGTTGACTTTGTGGTTTGTAACTGCTTGTGACAGAGGTGTATGTTCTAATAAAACGTGTATCTCCGTGTGTGTGTACAACAACAAAACTCAGTGCGTCTGTGATTCAGGTAGATTCTGTCTGATTGCTTGCTTAAACACAGAGCATGCTCTCTGCTTAACTCGTCTTGCATGTTCAGTATGTGCTTTGAATTTCCCCAGTCCATTGTTTCGATCTTTCCTTTACAATTTCCTATACAGTGGATTCAGTCTGATTGCGTGCTTAATTAAACACAGTGCATGCTTTCTGCTCAACTCGTCTTTTGCATGTTCAGTAAATGCTTTGAAGTTTAACAGTTCAGTGTTTCGAACCTTTCTTTGCAGTGTCCTTATTAGCTGAAACTTCTCTTTTGCATGCTCAGTACTGGCTTTGAATTTTTACCCTCTAACCTCGTTTGTTGCAAGTTTCAATGAATCACATGATACACTATTCTGGAAAATTATTCTAAGGAACTTCTGATTCTGCTTCATTTAGCTTTTATATTTTCTGTTTATCTTTAGTCACACTAGTTTAGATCTGTTAGTTTCCCTAAGGCTCTGTATGAATGCACATACAGTACATACATACATACATACATATAACACACATATGTATATGCATGCATGCGTACTTTTACGTTGAAGTGGATGTGCTTGAAGATTCGTATTCTAGGATGACTACCAACAAATGCTTTTGTACAACCTGTTTAAAACCGAATGCTTAGCATAGCAGTGACTTGATGACTGATTACCTTTTCGAGATGCTTTTTAACACAGTTACCAAGTAAAATTCCGACAGAGCTAGGTTTAATTCTATTAAACTACGTGTAGTAGCGTTTCCGGTACTGTGTGTCGCAGTGCCACTACCACATTGTGTAGTCAGTGTAATTATAACTGGGAAATAATTTTAATTAAAATATAATAATTGAGAACCTGTGAAAGGCTTTGAATGGTCCTTAGCCTGTGAGATGTCTGTCATTGATTTGCAACTAAGTTTGTTTCTAACAGTTTGCTGAAAAATTGACAGATCTTGTTTCATTTTATTATTTACTGTTATTTTATTATTTTTATTATTTCAGTGGAGCTTTCCTGCAGAATATGCTGTCGGGATTCGATGAGTGAGAATGACACGTGTAAACCGTACCGTTTGTCCGATGAAACTACAGACTTTGGGAATGTTTCAGACAATACTCCTTGTCCGTTAGGAATGTGCTCGGAAGTAGGCAATCTTGATTGATATATTCTGTCATTTTGTTGGCCTCCTTCTATTGGCTTAACCTCTTTTTCATGATTTTAATGTTAAGCACATATGTGTGTAGCGCCTTTTCAAGAGCAATTCGTGAGAGGCGCTTCCAACCATGGCTTAGTGTTGACCATGGTCAAATTGAATGGTCTTCAGTGTCTGATGGATTAAAAGTTTCAGAAAGGACAAGAAGCTTATGTCACTGGTTGCATGGCAGACTGTTCCTGAATGAGGGACCGACTTCATATTTGACTTTTACGAGAAACTGGTACATGGCACATGGCTTCAGAGGTAAAGTATGGTAAAGTATGCTCTATCCATGCCGCTGTCCACAAAACTCCTCGACTGTCCTGTGGTTGAAGGAACTTCTGACTGAAGCACAAACACGACAACAGAATTTAGAAACCACGCAACCATCAACCCACACACATCTTCTCTTTTTCTATGATCAACTTTTGAAGCAACGTAAATTAGGTCAACTTGATACGACTTTATCAGACCCATTAAAATTGGGTTTAAATGTAAATCACCAAACAGCTTGTCAGTTTTACTTGATTGCTGCCAAATTTGTGTTTCATGATGCTGCATTTTCTGTTGTTCCTTTTTTATTTTAAAATTTAAATGTTTTAATTTTTTGTTTTGAATTTGAACACGCCACTTCCTGGTAGAATAGTTATAAGCATATTGCTAAGTTTTAACCAGTTTAATTGTTTTGACATGTTTTTAGCTTATTCATACTGCTTTGATATTATATTCCTACTGTTTTAATAATATATCACTTATTTTGTTTCTAACTGCTCACATCACATATTTATTAGTTTATTATTTTGGTTTTTCTTTATTTGAATAGTGGGTGATAGCTTTTCAGTGTGTCCTTGCTGTGGTTAAATTGTCCTTCTAATATCTAAGGGGTTTTTCACTGTTGTGTTGTTTCACTGTTTAGGGTGTATGCGTGAAGGTAACCGACGTTACTATACAACGTACCTGGAAAATTATTGAGATCAAATCGTTTTCACAGTTTGGTATGTTGTTGTGGTTTATAAATCATTACGAAAAGCAGTGTCTTGTTTCCAAGACCAGGAAATAGTAGTGGTTCCAATGTTTAACGACATTTTATGGCATCAAAGGCCATTGACGTCGCCCACCTCCTTTATCCACTGGCACTAACTGACTAAAGGCAGTGGCAGAGTTACCAGGATACTGGGTGGCACTAATTTCCTATTCATGGATACTAACTACAAGGGATGAATCCCAAAGTCCTGGACAGGGGACCAGTGCATTGCATGACATGGAGTTTATCTCCTAGCTGATGCCAGTACCAAGTGACAGAGAAACAGCTTATTTAGAGTTGTTAATAATAATAATAATAAGACAATTTATATAGCGCCGTAGCACAGCTGAGGCTGAAGAAAAGGGCGCTGTACATGGGTTAAAAACAAAAATCAACTACAGTCATAAGATATCCAAAAAAGATGTGTCTTGAGTCGTGACTTGAATGTGTCTAGGGATGGGGCATTCGTCACATTCTCAGGAAGACTGTTCCAAGCAGTGGGTCTGGCGACAGTGAAGGAACGTTCGCCAAACTTAGCTGAAGCCCACTTTGCCTGCTTGGATGCATTAGCTGGACTGCAGACCAATTTCCTTCCAAATAGACCACCTTTCACAAGATGTGTCAGTCTTCATCTCCTATATCATCGTCATCTTCATCACTAGTAGCATTTCAATATTGCTGTCATCCTCTTGTGTTTCCAGTGCTCTGTGCATTGTTTACTAAGCTGCATTACATTATCAACAGAAAATTATGACCTTTCTTACCAGAAAGTAGTTCACACATGCCTGTTATTGGCAAGTTTCTTTTGTCACTTGGTATTTTTAAAAAAATTCTTACACAGAATTATAAATGTATGTTTTGGTATATGCTTTTATAAATATTGTGCTATACAGTATATTGCATGACATAGCAGGTGAATGGTAGCTGCATGTGTTCCTAATAATTTTATTATTTCAAATTTTTTTAAACTGTTGCATTTCAGTAAAATTCATGAAGGACAACATTGTGGGTACAGTGATCATCTTGTCATTGTTATTTTGGATTCCTGCAAGCTGTGCTGTCTCGCGTATTGTAAGTTTGCTGTTTTTTCTGCAGTGCTGTTTGTTTTTTCTTAATTTTAAAACAACAGAAGCTGAAACATTTATCATTTACCTTTAAGAAGCCTAAACATTTATCATTTACCTTTAAGAAGCCAAAACGTTTATCATTTAACCCTCAGTTATTCCCTACGGCCCACACCAATGATCGTATTATTTCTCCCGCCAATAATCTAACATGTAAATGTTTTATTAATAAAGAATATACTTACTTACTTACTTATTTACCTTTACGAAGCCTAAACATTTGTCATTTACCTTTAAGAAGCCTAAACATCATTTACCTTTAAGAAGCCTAAACATCATTTACCTTTAAAAAGCCTAAACATCATTTACCTTTAAGAAGCCTAAACATCATTTACCTTTAAAAAGCCTAAACATTTATCGTTTACCTTTCATATTGATCCCTTTTGCCGATATGTGGCTGTGTAATTAACATAATTTATGCAAAAGCAACAATAACAACAGCAAGACAATAACTTTAAAAACCATTAACTGTGTTATTGATGTCTGACTGTTGACAGGATCGAAAACGAGCCAACCGAGATCTGCAGGGCATAAACTGGCTCCACATTACGGTGAGTCAGTTTTGGATGCAAAACATGAGTGTCATGAGCCTAATCTGGAAACTTCAGTAGAGCCGCAGTCATAATAATGCTCAGGGCATCCTAAATTTGTCATTCTGAATCGCAGTACTTTGTGCCGAACGCTAACTTTGAATGACCATTTGACCCAGTTTTGTGACAGTGATAAGTTTTGGATGCGTTGCCCTTCAGAGATTCGGAGGGGCCCGGGCCGCTGTAAATACGAGGCCCCAGTCTCGAAGCATGCACATCATAAGCCTACGAAATCGCGGTTGTGATTTATAATACAAAAAGAGTAGAAATAAATATTATTAATTAACAATAAAATAAATTACAAGAAGTTTAAAGATTTGTTGCTAGTTACTGGATCATAAATAGAAAATCTTTGGTTTGAATAAGAACATTTCTTTCTTATTTGAGAGTAGATGAAAAACGGTATGTAAAGATAAGGCCCCTTACCATGTGAGGCCCGGACCAAGTGGCCCTGCTGGCCCCCTCTGGAGGGGGGCCAGGTTCAATGGAATTATCACCAGTAATTTGTATATGCATCTCTAGTCTTGGACTGGGGATGGTGCTGTGACTGAAGATCGTTGGTGATACATAAACATGATTTGGCTACTATGGCTAAAAAATTTGCCTGGTTTCATTTGGCACCAGGATTTGAACCTCTGACACAAAGATTAGAAGCCATGGCGATATATCATACATTTTGCCTTGTATTAGTGATCAGCCCATTTCCAGAGTGAAATAAGGTTTTATCAAATTTCAGTGTTATGTGATGTTTGTTCTGTCGTAGAATAACCTCTTGGTTCCTGCCCAGGAGCAAAACAGCACAAAAATCAAGAAGACTGTAGGGACCCTTGAACGAACCAGCTGTACAAGAAAGGCTGGCAGACAGTACAAACATTGATGCACTTGTTGAAAATATCTGGATTTGTGCAAAAAACAATGGATTGAAACAATTACTGTTAATAAGCTAGCATTCTATTCCAGTATTCGGTCACGTAGAATTTTGTTATTTAACTGGCTGTCTCTCGGAATTGAAGTACCGGTAAACTGGACCTTTTTTATGAGGCTACCTTTGAGACCCATATCAAGGAGCAAATTGTATTGTGGTTACTTTATAATGAATTCGTGTTATAAAGTAAGGGATCTATGAAGGTTCAAGATTCTGTTTGATTTCAAACAAGAGCTGGTGATGTGATTGAATAGGAGGAACGACAAGTTGAAAAATTTGGTTACTTGGTGGTGTAGATGGGTTGCTTAAAGGGCGCCTTGTCATTGGAATACTGTTGTCATGGTTGTTTCTTGCCCAAATGATCGTTCAACCTTAGCACCACGCTTTTCAAGTGTTTACGTATGGATGTGCAAATAATTGTGTTACCTTAACGATTATGGTGTTTCTAGAAAATTGGTTTAATTTTTATATTGCTCAAAGTGAGGCAGAAGTTTTAGACAATCTTTATGTTTAGGCATTTCATTCGAGTAAGGGTGCTATATAAATCTTGTCACTACTTGTAATTCTGTATGTTTTGTTTGTTTGTACAAGTTTGTCGGTTTGTTTTAACGGGTGAATGCCTTTTGCTGACAACTTCTATGATTTTTGTTTATAATGACAATCTTTTGAAATTTCTGTTCCGCCTTTTTTATAACAGTTGTTATGTGTTTATATTTTTTGAAGATTTCTTTTTCACCTGCTATGAAATAAATGGATGTTGTGTAGTTTTTAAGATTTTATTGACCTTTTCTGATCTGATGTCAGTATTTTTAATTTAGTCTTCTTGCTCAGATTGTTTTCGTTTAACTGGATTTTTGTTTAAGTTTAAATGCGACCTGGAATGTTATTAGTATTTGAAATGCTGTTTCTGATGATGGAAGATGGGAAGAGTTGATTGAAAATGTAACCCATTTTGTTTTGCGTTTTTTGTTTATCTTAATCTTATAAAATTTTATAGTGTTCATGAGATGGTTTGCATGTATGTATGTATGTTTATGAATATGTGTGTACTTTTGTGTGTACTTATGTATGATGTATGTATGTATGTTTATGAATATGTATGTACTCATGTGTGTATGTATGATGTGTATATATGTTTATGAATATGTGTGTACTTATGTGTGTATGTATAATGTATGTATGTATGTTTATGAACATGTGTGTACTTGTGTGTATGTATGATGTATGTATGTATGTTTATGAATATGTATGTACTTGTGTGTATGTATGATGTGTGTTTATGAATATGTATGTACTTGTGTGTATGTATGATGTATGTATATATGTTTATGAATATGCATGTATGTATGAGTGTAGATTAAACTTTAGTTTTACATCGGAAGAAAAGTGACTTCAAAGCTGCAAATTTTGGTTTTATAAAGCACTGCTTCAATTTTGCAAGACTTGGTCTGTAGCCATTCACTTAAAAGGGGCAGATTAACTTAGTGTGACCCGATCGACCTAGCATAACAAAATTAGGTGGTTCGCATACCAGTAGTGGCTGATTTCAGAGATCTGAGTCTCGAACGAGCGTGGTCCGTACACGGGGACCTTAAATGTCGTGTCGCCCGTTCAGATGGGCGGCGGTGGTGAAGGATCACGCCCGATCAGTTCACTGCAAAATGAGCAGGGTTGAGGCCATACGGTCGCTATAGAAAATCATGCACACATTTTGAGCGCGCAATTCTTCAACCCATAGGCAGAGGAAGACCAACAATTAATGCTCGGAACATCAGGTACCGTATGCACGAGGAGGGCTTAAGTTTGGCGCCGATTAGCGGCCGGGCGGGAATAACTGGAGATGCCAGCTGTTAAACACAATCTCTAAAGTGCAGATTACGCACTGGCTAACTAAAAATTTTGGTAAGGTTTGAAAAACGGTTCAGGAGCTTTTTGTGGTTGGCCTATTGGTTTTCAATTTTCTGGCTTCGCTTGTATGATGAAGAGCCGTAGAAACTAGCTAGTTCTAATTTCAGAATATGCTAAGCAGATCAATTTCGTAGAGTTACATTGTGACCTTAATTGGCGTCGCAACCTTTCAAACGGGCAGCAGAAGTGAAGGATCTTATCCAATAATTTCATTGAGATATGAACAGAATTAGCCAAAAGGTCTGTAGAGAAAAACGAGATGTACAGCCTACCACCTAAAGTTGAAACTCATCCGATTAACCACGTGATCTTTTACACATTTATCATAGAGCAATTCTGGATAATTACACAATTACGTATCATGTATAACAATTTTTTCATTACATAATAAATGATTTGAAACTATTTTAGGTACAGTATGTTAGGCCTAACGTTTGCCACTCAAATGCGGTTCCTCGCATGGCGCACTCTACCGTTGGGGTTTAGGTGTAGAATCTAGGTAATATGTCATCTTCGGTAAAGATTTACAATGGCTTTGTGATCTTAACGGATTTTCGAGTGAATTACTTGCGTAACTGTAACGTAATTATTTGCGTAAGTATTTACTAAGCGACAGCATTCGCGTTGCTTTAGCGCTGATGCTCGCAAAGTGAGCATTCGAAATGCTGTTGAGCACTTTCGCAACAATTTGACGTGACCACTGGCATTTCCAATGTGGCGCCTTTATCGGCGGAGCACCTGCTTACGCCTTGAAGCGTAACAGGGCAGAGGAAAATTATTTATAGCGGTCTTTGTTTGTCTTTGTCAAAAGCTAATCTAAGCTGATTTGCATAGCGCGATAAATAACGTGACTCACCTTATTTTCCTTCGGGTAGTTTGAGATTTTGCGCATGATTCGGTTGGTGTAATCGGAAAATAACATGTGTAAATACCATACCCCAATTTTATTCTGCCATTCCTGGCCTACTAGGGTCAGAGGAAACTGCAATAATTACTAAAGTCTCAAAACTAACTGAAATTTTGAAAAAAAAACTTGGCAGCTACTATCTGTTTAGCCTCTATGAATGTGGCGATCTTTTAACGGATGCCCTTGCTACAGGCGCTAAATAAATTTTCCTAATAACAGTAATTGATAATTCTTGATAAGCGGCCGCTTGTGGTCGCCCTACTTATAAACAATATGGACACCACAGATTGGGGAAAAATTAGAGTGCTGCACACTATGTTAAGGACTCCCAATAAATCAGTAAGTGAGTAATTAGTAAGTTACCGACTAACGGTTTTTCAAATGCTTTTGCTGATGTCAAGAAATGAAGAAATCACTGAGTAATAACGCTTTTTCGAACTACTGCTATTGCTATTAAGAAATTGGGTAGACTACTATTGCTATCAATAAATTAAGAGATTGGGTAGACATAGTTACACTCGGAGTTTTGTCCCTATTAGGAATGATCCCAGAACAAGACATTGTGGAGCACAGTAGCCCACTGGTCAGAGCGCTCGGCTTGTAACATGCAGTGTATAGGTTCAAGCCTCCTCTCTGAGACGGTTACTGTGTACGGAACTTAAGATAGTCCATCACTCATTTGCTCAGCTCCATCAATTGATGCTCAGTCAGTAGATAGTGGCACTTAGTAAATGCAGAAGTAATAACAAAATAATATAAGCTCCTTTTTATAACTTTACACAGCTTAAAAGAGTCAGTTCCTTGCCATTTAAAGCCAAGGACATAAGAATTTGACCTTAGAATCTGACCTCAGAGTGCTCCAAGGTTAAGGATGGTGTCATTATAGATTTTGCCAGTGTTCACTTGATTTTTCCCATAAATTGTAAACGGTAGCTGTTATTTTGATTCATTTTTCAGTGAACAGAAATATATGGACTGAGAGATGGCAAGTCAGGGTAACAGTGGTCCAGAAACTTCCAGCAGCATGGGAACTCTGCCTGGGTGTCCAGTGACGCCATCTAAATCGGCGTCACCACCTGATTCCTGTGCAGGTGGAACACAGGATACCTCTGGTACTGAAAGTGTTAATTGCTTGTCTCCAGGCTCTGGTTCCCTTTCCTTACAACAGAACACCAATTCAAGCTGTGGGAAGACAAATCAGGTGCATTTTTATTTTGTGTTTTTGATTGTCGCAAGAATGCAGAGAAAAATAGCTGGGTGTCTGGTGAATAAGGTCAGGCAAAAATGTAATAAATGGCTAGGCTCTGGAAACTAAAATAGAATTGGAAATGACGAACTGGCTAAACTTAGCAGAAGGTTGTGTTGTGATGAGGTTATTTTCTGAAGCTGAATTTAATTTTGGATCCACGATGGCATTCCAGTACATTGTATCAGAATTTTGTTCTATTAAATCTACTTTAAAGTCTTCTGTAGTGCAGTTTTCATAATGCCCAAGACTTTAGTCAGCGGTCGCTTCAAGTCAAAATCGCAATCCAAAATCATGATCCATTGGAGAAGCCCGGTCGAATTCCGATAGGTCAGAGAAACCAGAAGCCAGGCTATGATGGAATGCACTTTATGGCTTTCGGCTCCTTGGTGAACCCGTTATGTTTTTAAGTATTGATAAATACTTTTGATAAATTACTCGACATTTAAGCTTTGATTCATGCAGTGTCTGTTGTATTCTTGTGCAGATAATTTTTTTTAGATTTCTACTGTAAACAGTTAAAGCATTTTTTCCATAAGGCGTACAGACAATGACGGGTCAAGAATTGCTCGTGTTGGAAGGCAAGAGCATTACCAGAGGGGCGCCATATTCTGGGTCTGGTCTGAGGTGCCAGTATATAACCAAGAGGAGCAGGCGGGACTGCCCCCACGCCTATAGCTAAATCCGCCACTGCGTGCGGATTGCATGAATAGAGTGATCGGATTTTTACAGTACAATAAAATACAACCAAAATCTGTTAATGCCCTCCTTACAGAGTTCCGAAGTGCACTCGAAGCTGGGTTATGTGAGGTATTAAGAACCATAAGCAGACTGGAAGAGGTAAGTTTTAAGGTTAGAGCGAAAGACAGCCTCCCAACGTTGTTTGTAAGATGCCTTTATCTTGAGTTTTGGTTTGAAGATTATTTAAGTTGTTAGAGTAATACTAATGATTAGAATCTACATCCTGCTTTTCTCTGTTCTACTAGGGTTTCCAAGCGGTGTCTTGTTCATCGGCTGAAATGTCACAGACGCAAGCAGTTAAGCACCTTAGCCAGCAGACTGACCAACCATCCCAGCAGCAGGGTCCTTCCCAGCAGCAGCAGCAGCAAGCACAAGAGCCACCAGGAATGCAACATGTAGTACAACAGAGTCAGCAGTTGCAACCGAACAGCCAGTTGCAGCAGAATCAGCAGCAGTTGCAAATGAGTCAGCAGCAGTTGCAACTGGGTCAGCAGCTGCAACAAGGCCCACATATGCAGTCAGCTGGCACACATCAGTTGCCTCAAGTGCAGCAACTGCAGCCAGGGCAGCAGAGCCAGCAGCTACAGTTACAGCATCCACTTCAGCTGCAACAAGGACAACAGCTTCTGCAACAGACACAGCACATACAGCAGCTCTTACAACAGCAGCAAACTCAGCACCAGCAAGGACAGCAACTGTTGCAAAATCAACAACAAGTTCAGCAGCTGTTGCAGCAACAGCAAAGCCAACAGCAACAGGGTCAGCAACATCACAACCAGCAAATGCTACACCATGCTGCTGATCAGCAATCCCAGGGCCAGCAACAGCTGTTGCAGCCAACACAGGGACAGGAGTTCTTCCAGCACCAGGGTCAACCAGTTTTACAACAGCAGGGACAGCCAATTTTGCAGCAGCAGACCAACCAGCAGCAACTGCAGCAGCAATACCAGCAACAGATGCAACATGGACAACGTTTTCTACAACAACCAGGTCAACATCTATTCCCTCAGCAAGCCCAGCAGCCAGGACAACAGCAGTTGTTGCAGCCGCTGCAACAGCAACAACAGCTGAACCAGCAACAACTTCTGCAACAAGTGGGTCAACAGCAGTTGCTAAATTCACTCCAGCCATCAGGACAACAGCTATTTCAAGCAGTACAACCAGGGCAACCAGCTCTGTTTCAGCCACAGTCAGGTCAGCAGCTGTTGCAAGCACCATTGTTGCAATCACAGCCCAGTCAGGCACTGATGCAACAACAACCATTTCCAGTGAACCAGCAACAACTGCTACAACAGCAGACTCAGCAACATATGATGCAACAACAACAACTAAGCAACCTTCAGCAACAGATTGTACTTCAAGGTGAGACATTACTTGTTATGCAAAAATGCACCATAGCACTGTAACTGTAACATTAGATAATTAAATGTTAAATTTTTATTAAGTGAATGTGTTGTAATATTAACATCAGATGATGCGATATAATGTGGAAGTAAGTTTAACGTATTTTACATTTAATATTAACAGTTTGTATTAAAATTTTAGCAATTCAGTGGATGTGTTGTAATTTTAGTTATTTGCTACGTATGTTATGTACGCAAGACAACTAGACACTTTTAAGTCTCTCAGAACATTGCGCTAACATTGCTAGCCTAATTGGTGTTAAAGTTCGTTAAGAACAAATAGTTCTTCTGTAAGCAGATGATGATCAGATAACTGGAAAAGTCACCACTGGTGGGCCTAACATGCATGTAGACCTTAGTCATCCAGATAACATTTGATACCATATTCAGAGTTTGTAGTCCGTTTTGCATTGAGGTTGGAAAGTGATGACATCATCTGAATGAAGTCCACAGCACATGGTGATGCTCAACCAATGGCACTCCCTGGCAGACAGTAGTAGACACACTGTCTGGATATCCCTGAAGTCACCAGGTCTGCGCAAGAAAGGCATTCGTCAGCATTCGGCCTGTTAGTCTTAGAACCTCAACGTAATTGGTGTTTGACTGACTGGGACTGGAGACTGTCCAGAGGGAACTAGTCTATTTGTTACAGGTCGATGGTCCAGAGGGAACTAGTCTATTTGTTACAGGTCGATGGTCCAGAGGGAACTAGTCTATTTGTTACAGGTCGATGGTCCAGAGGGAACTAGTCTATTTGCTACAGGTCGATGAATTCAAAAAATGGTCGGATCTAGGTGATATGTGATCAAGTACTGTCTGAAAGTACACAAAATTCTAAGCAGACTTTAGAAAAACTCTGAAATGCAGACTTGGACACAGCAAAAGTCTAAGCGTGGGCTCTCAGGCCTTCTCGGTGGCTGGTCCAAAGCTCTGGAATTCACTACTTGTTTCAGCTCATTCTGTCAATTCTTTGATGTCATTCAGGTCTGAACTAAAGACGCGTCTCTTTCAATGTCCTTACCCATCGTAACCTGGCTTCTGGTTCTTCTGACCTATCGGAATCCGACCCGGCTTCACTTCTTGGATTGCAATTTTGACTTGAAGCAACCATTGACTGCTGCCTTGGGTATTATGATAATGGCGCTATAGAAGTCTTTAGATTAGATTAGAAGTATAAGAAAACGGCTCTATAGAAGTGTTTAGATTAGAAGCAAATGAGAATTATCGGGCAAATTCTACATATGATGAACCAATATATTCCAATGGAATGAGAAGCATGAACAACAGCCATCTTGGCCACTTGGGACGCACACATACCTAGAGGCCATAATGTTCATATTAACATTATGTTGTTATGATTTTAGCCATTCAGGCTCAAGGGTCAGGAAGTGGAGTCAATCTTTCCAACATGGCTGGTCGGTCTCTTTCGATCATGCCAAGCGGGTCTTCGATTGGTCTCGTAAATACCGTTCCAGCAAACGTCTATCGTCAGATGGTCTCGTCAGTCGGTCAGGGTACAAGCACGACGACGCTGGCAACACAGATTTCCAAGAACAATCCGGTTGCTGGTTCTCGCGTTTCTCTGAGTCAGTCATCGGCGCAGAGACCCGCTGCGATGCAGGTCATCCAACCGCGACAGAACACTCCCCTTTTCATCGGACAGTTTGGTACGTTTTCATTTTGAGCATTTTGTTTTGCTATGGCTGAAATTATTTGCTAACAGCAGAAGCTGCAATGGCTAATGGCAGAAAGCAGCAAAGGCTAATGGCAGAAAAAGGAAAGGCTAATAACGGAAAATAGCAAAGGCTAATAGCAGAGAATGATTAAGGCTAATGCCAGAAAGCAGCAGAGGATAATGGGAGAAAAGACTGATAGCAGAAAAGAACAAAGGCTAATAGCAGAAATAACAGGTTTTTATATAAAAAAGACGGAGGCTTATGACAGAAAAAGTCACAGGCTGATAGTGGAAATTTTACGGACGGTTCAGCAGAAATTGGTCACTGCAGAAATCACAGACTATTCTGCAGTAAGTGGCTACGACAACGAATTCTAGAACTGGTAATCGTAAACTCCAAATTTCTAAAGTGCTGCTTAAAAGCTAAGTGCAAGGCACCTGCTTATTCATGAGTGCTGCATCAAGTCAGTGGAGTTATCCAAAGATGCCATGTCTAAAACCAAGTCCGGTTGCCAGAAGACCAGAGAGAGAATGGGGAAAGGAGCAGTTAGAATGGGTTATGTTTAAGCTGAGGGAAATGGGAAGGCAGCAGATTGAACGGATCAGGGTGGGATTTCTTGAAAAGGTGAGAAATAGAATAAAGGAGAACTTCACAGAACGCTCACAGGTAAATCTGCTACCAGCTTTCCACAATCATTATGAAGTTAAGTTTTAGAGATTTTGAAATGTTGACTTCTAAATCTTGCTGTAGTGAACTGGAATTTTAACTTTTTTATTGGTAACATTGATTTTCTCCCATGTCATGGATTCAAACCCAGCACATGATATGAAATCGGTAGATGACTGTTGAGCATTAAGTAATGTAATGTAAATCGACAGCTGTTGTCTTGTTTGCACTTGAGCCAAATTATTTAATAGCCTCATGAACCATGCACTTTCCCAATAATCGTATCTTGATACTTCTTCTTCTCCATGTCTTTTATGTTGCTGCAATTCCAAATATCCACATTGTCTGTCTGTCTGTCTGTCTGCTTGTCTGTCGAATCTCGACTTGGAACCTTACCTTACCTTACCTGCCTCATCTGCATGAACCAACTGAGTGCCAAATCGGCTTCTGCGATTTGGCTTTTGTTTGACGTCATTCAACTCCTAAGATTGTGATTGTGCTGCCATAGAGGACTAAATACTATTCTTATTATCATGTAATAAGTGGTAGGAAATTGTAGTAAATTGGTATGGTAAGTCTGTTGGTGTGTTTTTTGCTGATGTAGGGATGGTTTCCAATGGAGCGATAATTCCGTCTGGTATTGTACCTCTCGCTAGACCACCAGTCAGTGGCTCAGTCACAGTCCAGGCAAGTGGTGCTCAGTCACAGATACTGGGCAGTCCCACACAGATACAACTGCTGGGCAGTGCAGGCAACATGCTAAATCCTCATACTTTTCAGACAGTTAGTACCTACGTGTATATTTCAGTAATGGTATTTATTTTATTAATGTCTGTTAGAACAATTTTTTTTATCACTGGTTCATGAAAATATCTAGAAAATGTATGGAAAATATGAAAATATCTGGTCTGTTGGATGATATCTTCTGTCTTTAACTTTATAAGTTTTTAGGAGATCCAGAAAATTCCATATTTTATCCAACAGCATTTGTGAACAGCACCCTATGACATTGTTGAAGAATTTTATGGAATTTTGGCCAAACATTATTACTTATGCCTATTATTGTTTTGCTTATGGTTTAAATCTTGCATGTATTGGGAAAGTCACATTTTGTCAGAAAGCTTTGCAACCAATATGGATAGTTAATACATAAGCTGGTTCACTGTTGAAGCAGTCCTTCAACTTTTGACAGGTCCTTTCTGATGGAAGTGCTTTGGGTATATGATAATCTTGTTATGTGGCCTTACCTTGGTTCGTTACCCTGCCTTGCCTCTGTTACCTTTCTTTAGCTTCACTTATTTTACCTTACCTTGCCATGCCTAACTTATCTTTTTACATCAGCATTTGAAAACGTTGTGGTTTGTATTTTATTTCTCGCATGAAATTTTGCATCGGTAAATGTTATTCGATTCTTACCAAAGTGCTGTTTAATTTTCACAAAGGCCATGGCTCAGTTACAACAACAGGGAACCAGTCTTCTGACTTCACAGTCACTCTACATTCAGCCAGCGATCTCGGTTTCAAGCCAGCCAGGTGTATTATTTGCACGATCGTTTTTCTGACAGAAAAACAATTTTTAACCAACTTTGACAGTAGTTGTTATTTTCTTTAACATTTCTCACCAGCAAGGAAAGGTATTTCAAGATTTCTGCTCCACTTGCGCCCCCCAGCAAACTCGGCTATAAAATGAGTACACCGACTCCACACTGTGTCGGTGGGAAGATCTGGTGGTGACAGATAGTGGCCATCCGCCCTCATATGCCAAGGCTAAGAAAATGAAGTTGTTATAACTTCATACCCTTAGCTGCCTCTTGGGTTTTGCTTAACCCTTTCACTGTGCAACCCTTTGGGCTGAAGGGCCTGCAAACTACCACATACTATGTGACTCTGAGCCACAGGGCTGCTTATTTCAGGGATTTAAATCTCGGGCTAGTACGGTCCATGCACGGGGACCTTAAATGGCACAGCGCCAATTCAAACGGGCAGTGGTGGTAAAGGATCTCAACCGATAAATTCATTGCAAAATGAGCAGGGTCGAGGCCATACGGTTGCTATGTAAAACATATACATTTGTTATCAAGCCGAAAGAGGCAGTTTTCGCCAATGTGCGACAATGGTACAGGTGCATTGGAGAAAGGGTTAAGGGAATGCACTGTTTGTAGTTCATCAGAAAACCAGATATCAAGTTCTCTTGAATGTCCACACAGATTTGTTAATTTTTCAAGTTTTTTGATGTGGTATGTGATTTCTGTGTGTGATGTTTCTGAATTGGCATAATATTAAGATTTTCATACTTTCAGATGGAACAAGTACTCCAGGGACAGTGGCTAAAGCAACTACACCTCCAAGCTCGATTCACCCATCTAGCTTAAGCGTTTCCCTCCCCGTACAGATAGCCATCGGTGCATCCGGCTTGGGACAGGGCCTGCAGACCAGGCCGATGTCCTGGCCTGCTGTTACGACCACTGTTGCCGACAAAAGCGTCTTCAATCTTCTGCCTGTGGATGCCAGTCAACTGAAGGTTGCTCTTGCGCCAACATCGTGTTCTGACTCGACACTGCCGCTGCCAATGGAAACAGTTGCCTTTGGCAACCGAGTATTGTATTCGGGCATAAACCAGAACTGTACGCTGCCTTTAGGGTTAGAGTCGCATATTAATGTCGCTTCTTCGCAAGGAGTTTTAGGCAGCAACAGTCTATCAACCTCAAATCGACATGACAGTATAAAACCTGAAAAATCCCAGGGTTTGTTGAGCTCGCTGTCTGACACAAGCAATGGCAATGGTCTGGCAAAAGTGTCAGGGTCGTCAGAAGGACTGAATGCAAGTGGGGAAAAGCAGACGGCAACGGTGAAGCCACAGATACTTACTCATGTCATCGAAGGATTCGTTATTCAAGAAGGTTCCGAACCGTTTCCTGTGAGTCCCACTTATTAGTAAATGGATACGTTTATGAGATTAGCTAACACTTGTGTCTTTCCTCATGAGTCAGTTGTCTATTCATAGTTTAGTTTAACTGTAATCTGATGACAAGTTCAAATATCTTAATGAAATAAAATAAACTTAATAAAAGTTGATATTTGCATTTCGCAGGTACAGCCGTCTTCATTCATGAGTGAATTTTTGGATTCAACGGACGAAATGACAGACAGTTCATGTGATGGTCAGTCGGACGAAGAAACCCCTGAAGACAAGACGAAGACAATGACAGGCATGTCTCAGAGCATGAGTGACTCTCCAGGTGATGATGACAACAACTACTAAAACTGTGATGATGATGATGATAATTATGATAATAGTGATGATGATAATTATGATAAACCGACTTGGGAGGAATGATATGCAAGTAAGGAAATAATCGTTATTTACTTACGTCATTTCTTCGGAGCAAGTTTATCTGTGTAATGCATTTGTTGACATGCAATACATTTGTCCATCAGCTAAGCAAGGAATTGTAGGTGTGGGTGGGACACAGAAGTCAGATTTTTCTAGTGTTCTTAAATACTTGTGCGATTAACTATTGGTTACTAAAGAATATACTTACTGACTTACAGACAACAAACGCAAGGTGGTACAATGGCTCTTAGCCACTTAACGAATATGTCTAGCAAGTTGTTGACTTACCATATGCCTGGCAGATGGATTTTGTAGCTCATGCTAGCCTGTTGTGGGGTATTTTGTAACACCAAAGTGTCAATGTTGACAGTAAATGACACAGTTGAAATCTAGTACATGAATTCGTCATACCAGGGGCTAATTGTGGTGCTGATTGCATGTGGTTGCCTTGATCCTATCCCCCCAGAACCACATCGTCGAAGTTCATGATTTTATCATGTTTGTGTGGTTGCATTTTGAAGTCATGTAGCAATCTGTTGTACTGTTAATGGTGATGATCATGATCATGATGATGATCATAGCAGAAGAAATTTAAATATTTGCTAAAGGAGACTTTATAAAAGGACTTTGAATTTCTGTAGTGGCATTTAGTCATGTAGGTTTTCATTACTAGTGAAGCATAATTAGGTAGGACAGTTTAATTGGTTAATTTTGCCCTTCAGCAGACTCTTATTCAGGAATTTGGCCTTTGGTAGTTTGTGATAGTCACAAACTTAAGTAGGCCACTTAAAGTAATCTGTAAATAGTACAGAACTTCAGTAGGACACTTAAAGTAACCAATATAAAGTAAAGAACTTAAGTAGGCCACTTAAAGTATTCTAATTGAAACCTGGTAATACTGTAAATTGCAGAAGTGGAACATCCATCAGCATTTGCAAAGAACACATCGAAACTGTGCACATATTGTGCCAAACATTACGAACTGCCGGCCTTTGGTCGGACTGGTAAATTCTGCTCACAGTCATGTGCAAAGCGCAGTGCCGCTAGTTCTCGATGGAACATGTATCACGTTAACAAACGCAGCGAAACGCCGACAACAAACAAAACGCCCGTGAAAAGACGATCGTCAAACGTCAATGGTAGAGGTTGGATTCGCAGTAGTGGAAATCGAAACGTAACAAATGCAACGGGGATACAGCAGAGGCAGACCCAGGTAAGCACATTGAGACGTTTCGTTAGAGTTACACGTTTTGGGGTTGGGGCTATGATTATTGTACCAAATGACTTCTTTCAAGGCTTGTGATTGTGATTGTATTTATTAACTATTTTTTGATATCACAAAATACTAGATGCTTCTTATCAAATGAATGTCTAAACTTTGTTATTTTATTCTTAGGGTTTTCCACTTAAGTTGCCTTCTTTGAAAGCTCAGATATTCTTGTAGGTTTCCTTTTGTGGGGATTTTATCTCCTTGGATTTCCTTTTCTTAAGAAGTTTGTAGTTTGATTTTGTTTTAAGAATTTTCTTGTTGGTGTTTTCTGCTTACCTTGATTCTTTTAGCATATGAATTTTTCCTCTTTGGTGTTAGTTTTCTTTGAAAATTCACTGTTAGAATTTCTCTCTCATGTCATTATTCTGTGCTTGATTTCTTATCTTAAATTTTTTTCTCCTGTATTTTCTTTTTCCAGGTTTTGTCTGAGTGTAGTCCAATTGTGTATTCTTGTATGTGAATTCTTTTACAGACCCCTGCTGGAGTTTCAAATGTCCAGTCTCCAATTCCCAATCTCAATCCTGTTTTACCAAAAAGTTGTCAGCAACAGTCTACAACAATTCATGGGCCGCGTCTGACTTCAGACAATGGTACTGCATTGGGTGAACATGACGCCAGCATCTCGTTTCAGCAACGTACACTGCCAGTGCAGCCACCGCTGGCATCTCCAAGACATGATGTTGCACATCAGATACCTGTGCCACAAGGAGAGAGTCGAGTCAGGGATGCAGATCCAACTCGCAAACATCCTTCGGAATGGGGTGTAAGTCTCTAATGGCATCCACATGCAAACCATTTTTTAATAAAGCAATATTTACTTAGGAGAATTTGGTAATCAAAATAAACATAGGATGATTTATATAGTGCCATAACAAAGCAGAGGCAGAAAAAGAAATGAGTTAAAATCAGTGACAATCATATATTTTAAAAAACAGGTCTTGAATTGTGGCATGAATCTGTCCTGACATGGTGTATTATTCACATGGTTTGGAAGACTGTTCCATACAGCGGGTCCAACAACATAGAAGGATTGTACAGAGAAGGTTATGCGCTGTTTCTGCCTCGTGGGATGTTTTGATGTGAGAGGGTTGCTGCTCTGGCTTGCAGCGGGGAATGGGTTGAAATTCGAATTGTTATATAGAATGTCTGATCGATGTTTTTGTCTTGTCAGGTCCAAGAGGTCTACAGCTTCGTGAAGTCGCTTCCTGGCTGCAGCGGATATGCAGAGGAGTTTCGGCTGCAGGAGATAGACGGTCAGGCGTTGTTACTTTTGAAGGAGGATCATCTCATGACGACTCTAAACCTGAAGCTCGGTCCAGCGCTTAAGATCTGTCAGCAGATTATGGCACTCAAAGACTCTTTCTCATGAACAAAACTGTTTCCTGTTGTCATATCGATCGTGCACTGTTGATCACACACTCTTGTCGATGCAGCTACAGTGTATAGTCAGATGGTTGATCGCATTTCTTATACACATATGCATACTTTCTGACACTTTGCCATTGAAGAACATTCTTGAAGTCGCTGATAAGGTTGAGTGTGTCACTCAGAGATGGCTCTGCCTTTAGAACGTCATGGAAGTCAAGGATTATCAGTCCACTCTTTGTCAGTTATCTGTATGTATTTATACACTGGATGCCGCATTTTACCTTCAGAGCAATGTCACGTACTGCATCATAATCGGTTTAGGACCATGTCAAATTAGACATTTCAGAACTCATGTTATAATGATCCATGCTAAAAGGAAGTTTTGATGTGGGAACATAATTATATACATGTATGTGCATATGTACACACATAAATCTATGTATATATATACCCATGTAATTAATGGATACCCATGTAATGGGTGGGAACAATTTTATGTTGACTTTCAAAACCTTGCTGTTTATTCATACCCTGAATGCTAAATTTATCCATCTTCATTTGGCCTCATGTCTAAGCACTGCTATCGGTTGATAAAGTTTCTTGGAGATGTTTCCCTTGAGGCATTATGCAAAGATCTGAACTACGAATTTGAAAGCTTTTACTCTTCAACAATAAAGCTTGATTACAGTGAACATTTAGAAAGTCTTGCATTCATTTACTTGGATTAGATAAAAACTAAAATGGTCAAACTGAAATGGTTCTAACTTAAGTTGAACTGGTTGTTGCAGAGAACAGAGTAGATTTTTCTTTTCTAGGTTGTTGGTAAAGGCTTTGGGTAAAAAAGTTGACAGCTGGCTGTGTTGTTAATACTGACCTGTTAATACTGACCAGTCAGTACTGACCATGTAATACTGACCAGTGCCCTGTGTTCTCCAAGTACTTGCAGTTGACACTGGGCATGGCATCACCCTATTAAAATTACTTTTTTCAAATCAAATATCTTTCAAGCATTTACATATCTTTTAGTATTGCTGAACATTTTTTCTGTACCACTGAATTTAGGAAATGTCTGTTAAAATTGCGTTGTTGTGTTGGTGGCTATGCTTAAAAATGAAAGAACCAGCTTAGTACTAGATTGATACAAGTTCTACTTCTTTCAGCTGGCTTTTCCTTCACAGGCTGCCTTTCTGTCTCATTGGACTGACTTTCTGGGTACCAACCTGACTACGGCTTGGTTTTGATGTGCCATTGGTTGATGCCTTGTGCATTAGAAACTGAAGAAGTTGCTAATTACTGTTGTTGGCTTAACAGCCAGCCAGAACGTAAGATGTTCAAATCCCATACCGCATCAGTATGTGTTTATAGATATACTCTCAGCCCTCTTTATAAAACTGCCTTTGGAAGCCATATTTAGGGTTACGTTGTGCTTGACTGTGAACCTAGCGGTTGAGGTTTCAAATCTGCACCAGTGCAGAGGGATGTTTTGAGATTTCTGCTCCACTTGCACCCCCTAGTGCACTCAGCTATAACTGAGTACACTGACTGTACACTGTCAGTGGGATGATGAGGCAGCAAGGAAGAAGACTGGCCATTCACCCTAAGATAAATGAAGATGCTAACACTTCTTAGCCATCACTGACTCTTGGAGTTAGCTTAATGTTCTGCTCTTCCTCTTATAAAGAGGTTGTTATAATTTTCTGAAGATAAGTTTGGGATCCATGTTTTTGACTGCAATGTCCAATTGTGCATTGCTATATTGCATGTTATAAAGAGAGTCCTGTGTGGACTCGAACTGTGCTGTAGTGTATGTGTGTAATACATTCAATGTACATAGCTTGGTTTCTTCATATTTGCTGTTATTCTGTTGAAGCCACTACCTTTCTATTAAATCTTTTGAAATTGAAAGAATACAGGTTGCAGTCTAAAAAGAATCCTGGTTTGAGTTTGACTGTCAATGACTGGACGATTGTCAGTGACTTCGGTGATTGTCAGTGACTTTGATCATTGGCGATTATCTGTCTGAAGTGGCAGACATGATGACTGTGTTGTTTTTGATGGTCTTTTTTGTGACTTTATGGCATAATGTGACATTTTGCAAGGCGTTGTTTATGTATGTTGGTTCTGTTGTAGATATACGTATTTATGTATCAAGTTTGCCATGGTGATGTATATTTTACTCGTAATGCTGAGTTGTAATTCCACTGTCTCATCTACTGCACCTTGGATTTATTTTTCTATGGTTGTAAGTGTTAAACCTGTTGGAAACTAGGATGATAGTCTGTTGGCAGTTAAAACGCAGAACATTTTATGTTGAGGACTGTGGTTAATTAAGTTTACAAATCAGTGGATGTAATCCAGTCTAGGTAGGGACTTCTGTAGTGTTGTATTGTACAAGGCACGAGTGGGTGGGTACAGTCCACAATCATCTGTTGGAGAAAGAAGTCCATTCAAAATTTAAACAGTCTGTGATCACAAGCTGATGCAGACTATTGGAATGCACAACTTTTTCATATTGTTATTTTCCTTATAGCTAGTTTTATAGCTAGTTTTATAGTGGCAAGGTCATCTTGTTTTGGCTTAAAGGGCACAGAAGGAAGAGTTTCACAGCACCCTTGTGTTCTGTGGACTGCAAAAGGTAATCAGCAGAGTTTTTGTTTTACAAAATAAGTACAGTTTGCATTTGCGTGGTAAACGTGTAACAAAACATTAAAAATGCACCTCAGTTGAGTTTGTCAGTTATTTAAAAAATATACAGTTTTTATATAGTTTTTTCTTGCATTTCATAAACTGGAGCTAGTTAAGTTTTCTAGACTGAAAATTGCAGAATCATTTGACTGTTAATAATTGACTGACTGATGTTTAGTTAGCCTAGTCGAAATTGCGGAAAATCAAAGCTTTGTGTAAGAGTAGACCAGTTTTTTAAAACTAATGTTGATTGTCTTGTGTTCTGGTCTTTCAACTGTTCATCTGTTCAACACAAGGCAGTTAATATAGGGAACAAGATAAAACAAAACATCCAGAATATAATCATATAAATTCAGCTGCAATGATTTAATAATACTGTACAGTGCAGACCCGTTTCTGTGCGGTTTGTCAGGAGGCAGTCACCACAAGAACATATCGAACCGCGGATTAAGAGGACCATGCTGAAATAGAGTAGTATATGATTTATGTAAAGCTTAGTGTGGCTAGAAAGCTTAAAGACATTTGCTGTCTGACATGAAAGCACTTCCACTGTAGTGTACTGCCATACTACTTTGTCACAACTACTTGGAAAAGTCACATTGCTGTATTATTATGGGCAAAAGTGATTGTGATTTAATATTAACCAGACAATTTGTGTTTCTGACTACGTTAACATCTACTGTTTCCGGACTTCATTTTAAAGCATGGAATCCTTGTTGGACTGCCCAGTCTATTGGTACACAGCTGTTGTAATCCCTTGGCTTAGGCAGCAGCTAAGCTCCTGCTGGTGTTTGCTAAGGGCACAAGTACCATAATTTATCTCTGCTAAAGCTATACTAGGTGTGATCCTTTTATTCATTTGGGGAGTGTGGACAAGTACCACTCAAGTTCACCTGATTTGGTACTGTGCTATGCCCTGCAGGGCTTAAAGCCAGCAACTATTCCTGCATATTCAGGCAGCTGTTACATCTGATACAGGTTATTTAAATAATAATGACGAGACTGAATATTAGCCAATGCAGCGTATTGATTTTTAAAAAATTCTGCCATGTAGCACTACACAGCAAGCATCTGTATCGCATGTTAAAGCATCTCATGTGTTAAATAGGTAGCACTGGAAGGCATACTGCAACTGTGTGCTAATTTGATTTGCATGTTAATAGGTCGCGTGTAAACTGGACTGCACTGTACCGATGAAACCTTTTAGATCAATGGGTACGAAAGCTTCTATAGTCAGCCATAGATGACGTGACTGGGCTTGTAACACAAGTTTTGTCCAATATTAAACTTGAATGAAGTCTTAACTTGCCTTGATATTTCTTTCCAACTTATGGGACATTTGGAATTACTGATGAATCAATTGACTGAAATTGCTCTATTTTCTTGTACATCTGTGTGTTGGCACATTTATATAGCACCTTTAATGTAATCCTGTCAATGGGTGTAGTTTTCTGTGTTCCATGACATGGGATCACTTTTGGTGTGATGGAATTTCTTTACCACGTCTTATTCTTAGCTGAGCAGACGTATAAATTCTTTATGTACTGGTGACATTTATATGTATTCACATTTTCTTTCTTGCTTTCTATTCTCAACCTTGATTGATCATTCATTCATGTTGTGTGGCCAGATTTTCAAACTTAGATAATTCTATAGTCCTAGCTGCTTTGACATATGCTAACTTGATCTTTCTACAAGAGTTTATTAGAAAATTGACAGAATCAATAGAGAAAAGTTCTGTTTTTATTAGCACAAGCATTCAAACTTAGTGGAAAATAATTATTTTGTGTAGACCTCATCCACGGTTAGGTTTTTGGCTGTAATTTCTTTCAGTCTGCTTTCAACTTTGGGTTCCCTGCAGATGTTAAACTTGAGCTTCTTCTAACTGGACTATTTTAAATGACAAGGGATATTGATTCCATGCGTTTCTTCCCCAGACAACCATGTTTATTGGGCCCACAGTGGGCCTGCAGTGTGCTGCTGGTGTCAAGTGGTGGCCAGCTATGGGTCCAGCGTGGGCCCAACTGATGTGTGGGTGTCAGGGTTTTGACGTCGAAGCAGATTAATCTGGTGTTGAATTTGTTCTGAGACAGGGTACAGTCTGTTTGTTGTGTGCTCTTAATTGTTCATTGTGTTTGTCTTTTTATGGTGTCAGTTGATACTGAGAAAGAAACGATGTGGTTTTGTAACTTGTTCCTTCGTACAGAGATTATAACATAACTACTGCATGGTATGTAAGAATGGACATAGGGGTTTGGTTGTTTATGTAAATTGCTGTTGCATATAAATATGTTGGATTCATTTCTTGATTGATCGATTTATTGATTGATGAATTGTCATACGATCGACTGGTAAACAGGTCGATCACAGATCGATTAGTCAAACGATAATAAAACTGCAAAAGGTGGGTTATTCTGACTATGAGTTAAAAATGGAACACCTGGCTTATGCTAATTATTCTTAGCTTGGTCTTTGATAGCTTAATCCTATTTCACCCTGCTGTTTTGAACTGCTTCGACGGTGATCCACATGGCATAACATGATCCACAGTTACATGTACATTGCAAGTTGGCTTTGAAATTTCATTGAAGGCCTGTATACTTGCAATTCTTGCCTAAACTTACCAGCTGCGGTGTAGTGGAAGACGATTTATCCTTCAGCTGTCTGGATTTACAAAGAAATCCAATGACTTACCTACTCTCCAATCTCAAACACCACCACCCGTAGCTGCCACGCTGTCTCTCCATCTGACTTTTGGATCTTGGCCTGGAACCGGACCCTTTTGCATATCGATTTTGTTTTGACTGAGCGCCTGTGAATAAGCTGGCCCCCGCGGCGCGGCTTTCGTTGGGCGCTGTAGAAATCTCGCAATTACGATTACGGGTAGCTCAAGTAATTGTCCATTTCAGATGGCACTCCGAGAATAGAACTTGGAAGCTTAAGAGCAGTCTATTTGATCGTGGTCTTGTCAAGTCGGAAGCACCTCTGGCGAGTGTTATGGAAGACGCGCTACACAAATGTGCAATTTCGATTACGCTGTGGCAAAACGCTGTACACTTCTATCGTTGTATCCTGGAATCGCAGCCGAGGATTTTCTGGAACGCCTTTCGGAATTCTTCATTGAAGACAGCGTACAGAACCGGATTGATGCTCGAGTTGGCGTATCCGAGCCAGAAAAAGAAGGAATCTAAGACGGCTGGGATGCGACAGTCCCTGCAGCAAGCGTGGATCACGTAGACGGTGGAAAACCCGATCCACATGCCGCAGAAGAACGAGATGATAATGGCCATTCGGATGGTTGCCCTCATCTCCAACTGTTCTTGCCGCCGAAGCTGCCCCGAACCACGAAGTGCTACCATCTTCTTGTAGGCGCTTATCGTTTTGCAGGCTACTCCTAGCTTCATTTTCGTCGACAGTTCCTTGGATTTTTCAGTCATATCGTTTGTCGTCTGAGTCGACGCCATGTTTTCCGGATATGCGGCACCGTCTGCTGCGTAACATAAACTCGTATTTTTAGAGGATACGATTTCTCTAGAGCTGTTTTGGAACGTTTCGAAATCGCTGTCCATCTGCGACTGGACGGATTCGCTGCAGGCAAAGGAACTTCCGGTGATAGTTTTAACATCGGTGTTTGAGCAATCGTCATTTGCTATTGCCGAGCGTTTGTACCTTCTCGATCTAGACATCGAATACGACAATCGACGACTTCGAATTCTATCCGCGTCACACACAGCCGGTGGACCAGCGGCAGTCACCGAGTTCTTGTCAAGCTGATCTTTCCCTTGGAGCGTGTTCTTGACTGAGGTTGTCGCTGCATGACACGAAATACCCATGCCGCCGCGAGTTTTGTTTGGGACGCCGTTATAATGCAGCTTACTCTTCTGAATTTTCTTGGCACGCTTGCGTATCGCGGCTAGTATGAGCCCGTAGAGTAGGAAGGTGACGAAAAACGGTACATAGAAAGACCCGAAGGCCGAGAAGATGACGTAGCTCAGGGTACTGATCAGGTGACACTCGTAGACGTCCAGGCGGTCGTTGTAATGGTAGTTCTGCGCCAGGTCGATCCAGCCGAGGGCCGGAGGAAGACAGATGGCGGCAGATATCGCCCAGACGAAGAAGGCGTAGGTGGCCGCCTGCTTGGCGGACCGTTTCTCGCGGTACCAAATCGGGTAGAAGGTCGCCGTGAAGCGATCGAATGCGATGACGCAGATGTTCCAGAGGGATGCGGTGCAGTAGAGCGCGTCGCATATCAGCCAAGCGTTGCAGAGCGTCCGACCAAAGATCCAGTGTCCCAGACACTCGTTGCAGACGGACAGCGGAAGGACAGTCGTTGCGAGTAGGAAGTCGCTCAGCGCGAGGTTCCCGATTAGGTAGTTGGATATCGTCCTGAGACCGCGATACTTGAATAGTGCCAAACCGACTAGAAGATTAGCAATGGCTGGAACGACGATGACCAGGGTCAGGACGAGGGCGAGAATGACTAGACCGGGTAATGGGTAACTGATGGACACCAGCGAACCCCAACGGAACAGGTAGGGCGTCTGATTACCCCAGTCGGATACTCCAGAGTGGAACTGGGAAACAATCGACGAATTCCAGGCTGTCATGTTCGATGTTCAGTAACCAATTAGGAAAATGATCTGTGAAATGTAAACAACGACCAACGTGAAATTCAGAATCACATTTAATTTTACAATCTACAATTTTTAGATCTAGACAAAACGGATGCAAGACTAAATTGTTTGGACTGACATACTTTCCTCCTTGTTTTTCTCACTGCGGCACAAACTTCATTATTATTTGGACCCACATTCAAATACGCCCATACCATCAACTTAAACATACCTGCTAAGATATATGTATGTATGATGTATGTATGTATGTATGTATGTATGTATGTATGTATGTATGTATGTATGATGTATGTATGTATGTATGATGTATGTATGTATTTATGTATGTATGTATGAATGAATGTATGTAGGCCTATGTATCTAAGTACGAATTTGAACGAATTATTTGTATTGCAATGTAACTCGACGGTTTTGCTAGTCTTTTAAGAGTCAAAGATAATAGTTTAAGAGAGCATCTTACCAGCATGGTCCGTAAAACCGGGGAATCTTAAATAGCATGGCACCCATGCGGTGGTGAAGGATTTTACCCGATAAATTCATTGAAAAATGAGCAGGGTCGAAGCCACGAGATTGCTATCGAAAACGTGTACATTCACTAGCAGCCTACTTTTGCGGCGAAGAACTTGATGTTCGATGCGTGCAATTCAACGAATTTTTCGAGCAATTTGCAGCCGGTTTGCAGTCAAGGCCACATTAAATGACTACACGTAACCTTACATCACTAAATATATTATGAACTCCGCAATTCGCCGCAATGGCTCAACGAAAACATACAATTATTCTTTAACTAAGTCCAGTTTGCGTTCCATCCAAGCGCGGCAGAAATACGACATTGCACCAGCAATACCAGTCCGGTCCATACAGAAGGATATCAACAACTGATCTCTTTTTCACTGAGACAGAAAAACTCGAATTGTCGGTCAACATCTCATTAAGCGGGAGACATGGCGAGCGGGCGGGCGGACGGGCGGTTGGGGGCGATTAGGGAGCATACGTAGGCCTACTATATGCCGGCACTGGGAGCGGAGACAGACGGGTCTTTAATAAATTAATGCCCGACGTACAGTGGAGGTCCATAGAGATAATCCAGACCGACTTCTAACGAACTGCGTCGTCCCCGGTTGAATGCGGAGGCTTGCAGAAGGTCAGAGAATTACTGGAGAGCGCGGATTTTCAACTAAGACACTTTCCCAGAGAACCTGAAACAATTTTCAGCTAAGACACTTTCCCAGAGAACCTGAAACAATTTTCAACTAAGACGCTTTCCCAGAGAGCCTGAAACAATTTTCAACTAAGACACTTTCCCAGAAAACCGGAAACGATTTCTACTCACGTGTGCATTCGAATAGTACATGCAGACAAATGCATGTTTATACAGGCATGTTGATTAGCATTAGTCATATACCGAACTACGTTCAGATCAAGTTGGACTATACGCTTCAAGGCTAATGTTGATCAAAGTGTTCAATAAGTAAACAACCATACCTCACCTTATTTTATCACAACAACAACCAGAAAGAAGAATAGTCCCTTAAGCTCACCCCGGTTAATAGCAATGAGTAATAAGAATCAACGAGTTCGTTATTCTTAGCTTAGCCTCGACATGTGACAGCGATTGGTCAGTGCGCTCCCTCGGAGCTTGAATTTCTAACCAACTCTGTTATTTGATCATTTCTGCATTTATTAGGCGCCACTATCTAGTGGCTTAGCCCCAATCGATGGTGCTGAGAAATTGTTAGTGAAGGACTTGCTCAAGGTCCCTACACAGTAACCGCCTCAAGAAAGTTTCGAACACGTACTCTCCGCGTCACAAGCCAAGCACTCTCTCTAATAGGCTACCGTGCCCCACTGTGCGATCAGCTTACTCATTCTATAGCTAAGGCTGCTAGAGGGGGCAAGTGGAAGAGACATCTCGAAACATCTTCCTGCCCTGGTGGGAATTTGAACCGTCGATATATGGGTTAACAGCCCCCTAAACTTTCACGCACACCTTTGCTATAAACAAGTCTGTAACACAAGGCTGGGACGCGGTGGTGTAGTGGTATGGTTGGTGCCTCGTAACCGGAGGGCCGCGGGTTCGAATCTGCCTCAAACCACTGCGTAGCGACCTTGGACACGTTGCTCACCCACAACTGTCTGTGAGGAAGGCAAGGGGAAACCACCACACTCATCTCATACCTGGGTGGCATAAAGCCAATGGACTCGTCGTCGTAATCATCATCATCATCATCATCATCAACAACAACAACAACAACAACATCGTCATCACAAGGCTATGATACAAGCATAAAAAAGCTACAAGCTTAAAGACCAACCTTGACGCCCTACGTTCAGCCAAAGATTTGATACAGACGCGTTCTCGCTGCCATTTATATAGAGCCTAATCCTCGTCCGTGTGACTGTGCATGCCTAGTAGGCTTACGCTGATGGCCGGAAATAATACGGGTCTGGACCGGGAATCTTTCTCAGAAGACGCAAACATTTCTGTCTTTTGTTGTCCTTTCTGTGGCCAGTGGGCAAACAATGCAACGATTGCTGGTCAACATCAAAGCGCCGACTAAGGAACTTTCGTCGTGTAAGCCGTGAATTTCCAAAGAAAGAGACGGTAGGACTGTTTCGGGAACATGACAATGAATAATTTCTCAACACTTAAGCTCGTCGTCATTTCCTCTGTCCATTTCTGAATCATTGCATCTCTACTGATTCGTCGTTCTTTCTCTGTCTCTCTGTCTCT